>JAECUM010005149.1:0-116864 GCA_016617855.1 Megalonaias nervosa | reverse complement strand
ATCTGGCACACAACCCAGTTTGATCTTTCCATTTTGGTAAAGATCTCTGTTACTCAACCACAACCAGATCTCCTGCTTCTTCCTCATTCCTCTAAACTCGATGAAGTGTAATAGAGGTTTGCAGCTAATTAAAACCTGCTCATTGGCATGGAGGATGCTCCGTTTCTCTCTCTCTACCATGAGACCTGTAAACTCTGCCTCAGGTTACCAGGTACATTATCTGAAGTGGCCCATTATACTTTCCCACTTGGATGCAGATGCATCTGAAGTTGATATTTAAACTGGAGCCTGGGCATACCTTTCCATTAAAACAATTGAAGCTATTGAACAGTCTGGCATCTGGTCATTTTAGGTTCACATATTGACCTCATCTCTGCTACTTCTTTTAGTACACACATGGAAGTCACTTTGAAGCTTTTTGTTGCATTGGACTCCTCAAAAGTCACTTACCACAGTAGAGACTTTCTAAGAACTGCTGTTTTAGAAGCTGAGGCCCTCTTCAGAGGACTTTTCCATATCATGGAAGAGCAAGAGTAAGAGAGAGTAAGTTTCTAGGGCTGTCTCCCACAACCCCACATTGTGGGAAACAGCCCTAGAAATTTACTCTCTCACCTGCCATGGATTCCTCTGCCAAATATTCTCATAGTTGCTAGCTTAATGCCTCTCTTTGGAGGTTTGTTCAAGCATCTCCGACGATGGACTGGTCCTTTCTATTGTGGGCAAGTATGAACAACTTTTGGGAACAAACCCCTCTATTAATAACCCCCCGTTCTTTTGCCAGTCCAATCTGGTGAAATCAGGGGAAGAGTTGCACACCCTTTTGCATGTATATCCAAGGTTTATGGTGATAGGTAGATAATCTCATCTGAAATGTGCAGCAGGAAGCACATTGATACTAACTGCCCCACTACAACCTTTGTTGCTGATTTCCTTTGTTTTTTTAAAACAAAAAACTATTAAGGGCTATAGAGCATCTTCGCTAGCCAAGGTTCTGATGTGTTAACCCTATCTCTAAACCTTGGTGAATCTAGCAGATATTTCAGAGCTTTGTCCTAGTGACATCTGTTGGAGTTCATGAGTTGTCTCCATTAGTATGTAATCAACCAATAGCATGTAACAGGTGTGCATTGTACATCGGCTGAAAATGGTGGAGGCAATTGACTTCAAAAGGATACTTTGTAAGTTTAACATCGAAAGTATGATTATATATCAGAGAGAAGCCATTACATGTGTATTTGAGGGAAAGGATATACAGGTAAACCACTGATTTTCCAGCACCCTTGGTTAGAAAGCCTTGCTGGATTAACAGTTTTGCTGGACCAACCGAGGTCACGCATCACCAGTATAATGCACTTATATTTGCATTATACACTTGCTCATAGCTGAGGTGCTCATCAACTACAAGCTTCTGAAATTTGGCCACATACTCGGCAGCTCATTCATGGTCTGTGGACCATTTTTCTCCACACACATTATGCATGGAAATTCCATGACGCTTCTTGAACCTTTGAAGCCATCCTTCACTATAGTCACACTCATTTTCTACTTTAAGTTCCTTATGAAACAACTGAGCCTGGTCCATTACCATTCTGCCAGACAAGTCCACTCCATCACTCCAACGTTGTTGAAACCATTCCATCATCACTTGGTCATGCTCAGTACTCTTACCATCTTTCATAGATTTTCTAATGTTCATTCGCTTTATGGAATTACTGTCTGAATAGAATTTCAATATTTTGTCCTCCTCTTCTTTATATCGTAAACAGTTGATGAACAGCTTTTGCATGAAAACACCACGTTCCAGTTTTTTCAACAGTTCTACTTTATATTGTATCGATATTGACTGGTGTTTACGCTTGACATCACCACTGACACTTGCATCTTTCTTAGAAACCATAGCTAGGGTTAAATGTAAGTAAAATAAGCTAAGAATTGCACAGAATACAAGTATCACCACCAACTGTGGTGTAAACAATCCAAGTGAGTGCACACACCATGAACTAATTTGGTAGTCTCGGGAATTTCAAGTGCCCTCTTGTAATTTTGTCCAGACTAGAAGAGGTACCAGACTATCCATTGCTAGAAAATTGGTGGTGTACCTGTATTTGAACAAACACAAACCGGCAGTGGAAAATTGATTATTTATGAGTCCATTCCAGTTGTGTGCTCCACTTTTCTAGATCATGTAGTAACAGTGTTCAAATTTGAACAACCTGATTTTGATTGGATGTGGTGGCTTGCTGCCACATGTAATGAAATTCGCAGACCCGAAGCACCAAAATATCTGAACAATCTGCCAAGGTATAGATAGGATTAACACATCAGAACCTTGGCAAGCAAAGATGGCTATAGAGCTGCCATTTCCTGCATACATACTCTTAAATTCTCTCGGGTCTCATTAATCAATTTCGATTCGTACCTTGAATATCTTTAGTATTTTGAGCTGCAGAGAGTTAGAATCTATCATGTACTTTATGGCCTTTAATCAAACCCCACCTCCCATGTACCAGTAAGAAAGGCTTACATTCAAGACCTCAAACTAAAGACTGTTTTTACTCACTTTGGCATATGCGAGAATATGCAGTAAGAATCTTGCATTGTTGATTGACACTGGCTGTCTCCAGTTTAATGGGAATTAGGAATCTGTTTCTATCCTTTGTCAGCTGTACCTTTAAGCCAAAAATCAGTTACCTTTGGTTGATCCACTATCTAGAGTGATCCCAGTCTCAATCAGATCTGTGCTGAAGATGATAAAAATAGGCTTTTATAACCAATTAAGACACTGCATTTCTATCTTGAGGGAAAACTCTGGATAAGAAGCATCTTTTCCTTCCTCTTAAGGGATCGATTTATATTTGGCTTCGATTATCTCATGGTGGATTGTCCCCACAATCAAAAGAGTTGATCAGTCCCTTACCAGCCTTTTATGAGGTATGAGCCTTCACTGCTTCATGGGTCTGTCTAAATCTTTATTTGGAGGACTTCATGAAAGCAGCATATTGGTGTTACCATACTACCTTCTCCTACCTGCGCTCATTAGTGCACAGAGTACAGACGTATCATCTCTGGAATGGAGACACTGACATATATTCCATTTTTTCCTCTTTTCTGTGTCATTTAAACACATGGGCCTACCCACTAACTGACAAATTCAGCTGTGCAATTGCAGTCGGTAAGTTATTGCTGCTCGGGGGGGGGGGGGCTAATTTTAATCATGAAGTACTTACCTGTTGCTATTGTGGAATGCCTTCCTTCCACTGCTCTGGTGTCCTGGTGCAAGCATTGATTATGAAAAAGATGAGTATTCTGTGCATGGGCTTGTGATGTACATGAATGGACCATGTTGTTTTGACACTTCTCTACTCTGGATCTGGAAGGGGGAATCTGTTCATATCGAATGTGTGAAGTTTTTCCACACAAAAAAGTAAAAACTAACCAGTAGCAGTGTGTATGTATTGCATCAATTAAAACAGCTTCTTCAGTGCCAATATAATGGTATTCCCATTGAACTAAATAGGATCAACATGTCAGTATGCCAATCTTTTTTCTATGTATCTAGCTTCAAATATTTCATACACATTCACAAAGGTATCATAATTATGTGAATTCAGTTTTCTTTTTGCATTGCAATGTTATTGGTCAAACCAATGACTTTATCTATCCAAACTGTATTTTGATACATAAGCACTCTGTATTTAGCAGATTTAACTGTAACCTACATAGAAAGAACATTTATTGTCCTTATTACAGTATTGCTTTATATTTATGCAAGCTTGTTTGCCCTTACCCACTCAAGTAAATCTTTTTATAAACTTTCCTTCAGCAATTAATACCTGTCTACTGTGTTAAGTATTCAGTCCTGTCAAATATCCTCTCTTTACTTTGCTTATTAGGGGCCCTGAGTTGCCGAGTGGTCTAAATTGCTCACTGTTACAGATCACTGCCATCCCACCTTTGTCTGCGTGGGTTCGAGTCTTGGGTTCGGCCAATGTGGGTATATGAGAAAGCTTGCCAGTAGCTTCTTGTGGGTCGTTGGTTCTTTCTGGGGGTTTTCCCAGGTTGTTCCGCCACCATTTAAACTGGTTGCCATGTATAGCCTATCTTATGCTGAAAAATGCCATTAAACCCTACAACAACAACAACAACTTTGCTTATTTTTCATGTCCAGATTTTAGGGATATTGACATCATTTATTTTACCTTTGTTCATTATGTTTATAGGACTTGTTCTGTGGCATAATTTCCTGTATTCAGCTTTCTTTTCATCCTGTATGAGCCATTTTATAAGCTAGAGAGTCAAGTCATGCTGATCTTTTTCAGAACCAAATTAATGGATTTTCCATATATGACTTTCTTCAAGCATGTTTCAGTGACTTTGAATATTTCTTGATTGTTTCCACTATCCATTCTGAATTTAATTTGGATTCATCTTGATAAAATCTCAAAGTTATTGAGTGATGATTCAGTTTATATTATGCCCCTTCAGTTTATATTATGCTTATTTATAAGTCTTGGTTCTGTTACTGTTTATACATGTATGTATAAAGAAGGCTTTCAGTTATTTCCAACACATTTTGGAATAGGTTGATCAAGTATACACATCTCCATCTGTGATTTATTTAAGTTATAGAATGCCAGTATATCAGTGGTTGCATAATCTTTAAATGTGAAAAAGATATATTCGATACACTTTTTTAAGGGGTATGTGATCTTTTTGATTAATAGACCATTTTGGCCATATGACTCTCTGTAAGCATACTCACAGCATAGCTGGTGAAGTTTTAGAAACTAAAGCTGAACTAAAATTGCTTATTATTGTGGCAGTTGATTAACTATTTATATTTATTTGTAACTACATTAATGTGCTATGTGAATAGCGATAAAATGAGCTGAAAAAATATGACTATACACCAGCAATAATCCACCTAAATCTTTCAGGAACTTTTGTTTATTAGTAATGATTTCATATGTTGTCAGTATCATAACTTTTTGGTGGAATGCTAATTACCATTTTAAAAAAGAGCTTGTCCTGCAATAGGTGCTGTTGCAGTTGTTTACACATTAGCTCTATAAAATGAAATTTTTACATTGATCTGATTTAGCACAGCACATACTGACAACTGAACTGATAATATATGCTGACACACCTACAAAATCTCACCAAAATCCAATTTAATTTGTGGTACTTTCTTTGTGGCAGACTTTTCTGCATTTTATTTATCATGAACAATTTGTCACAGTAACTGAGTTGCATATACATGATGTCTGTATCATCTCTTCTACACGTGCATTGCTTTGATCTTTGTGGGAAAGTTAATTATCAAAACAAAGAGTGGTCAGAAATTTTGCTGAGAGCCAGAGGAAAAAAATCTTATGCCTGTTATATATTGACAGATATTTTCTATATTGGTGCACTTAAATACAGAAACTTTCTTGGGAATTTAGCTACCATATATACTTGCCTAAATGTTTACTTTTTTCACTGAAAATTACATTCATCATGCAGAGCAAGAGTCATGTTATTTGCGTGACATAGTAACAGTTTGATAAATCTAGGAGTATTATTGGAAATTTACTATTTTAAGTATGAACCCCCAAAAAGTTAAAATATTGTTACGTTGTTGTGCCACTATTCACATCCAGAAATGCATATATGGTATGTTTATTGTGTTTATTATGGTATTCATTATGCAATACATTTATTTGGATTTTAATAATTTAAAAATATTCTGTTGAATATTATTCACTGCAAAGTGAAGTGTCCACCAATGTTGCTTATCCTTGGGTGTTTGCTATATGGAAAGTATTTTGCTTCCATTTTTTTTGCAGTTATAAATAACCCTTATTTGTTATATTTTGTACTTTGCTTTACTAAACACTTTTTGTTTTTGATGCAATAGAAGTTTTGATTTGAATTTGCCTTTTTTCATAAGTAATATTTCTAAATTTACTCTTATGACTTTATGGTCTTAAAGTAACAGAAAATAGCAAAAACCAACAAGTTTTGTAAAATTCAACAAATAATATATTTCCCTAGAATACAAAGGGAACATTTAAACTGAACTTATGTATTGTAAATTAGATCTCAAATAGTCCTAAAAGTTCTATCACAAGTCCAGATGTATTGAGTATTCTGAATGAATTCCAGTGGTGTTCCAATTGAAATTTAGTATTGAAAGTGCTGATGTACCAATAGACTGAAATAGTGTTGATGAGCTAAGGCTTGATGTATGACATTGATATTATCCAAAACATCTATGAATGAAGTCACAATAATTCCAAAGCAGTGATTTAGTCTGAAAATAATATTATGCACATTGTAATTTCAATGAATAATAAATAAATCCTATTAAGTTAAAATCCTCTTTAAATTAAAAACTGAACACAGCTGAAAGATTGGTTCCACTCCGGATGTTAAGACAGGAATAAAGAATTTCTCTTTACTTCTGTTTACTATATAACCTAAGTTACAATATGAGGACCTGGATGAGGGTGAAAAGTTCATTTCTAGAACATTCCAAGTTGTCAACAATCTTGGGTCTATTACTAATACTTCAGTAAAGAATATAGCAAACAGATGGTACATCAGGATTTCCCTGAGGAATACCAGTGTCCTGAATTCGACTGCAAGTAAACATGTTTACCTACAAGTAATAATTATCTTGGTAAATAATCTATGATCATAAACAAAAATTAATTATATGTTGTTTATGTGAAAAAGACATTAGTAAGGCATGCCCAAACTCATACCATAAATTATGGACAAAGGTCAATCACACAATACAAACTATATATATATATATATATATGTATATATATAATTTAACAATGGACAAATCCCATCACAAAATACAAATTAAGTATATACATAACATTATCACATTGTCCCCATCTGTATAGCTAGCTAAGTATCCAATTTGGCTTGTTTATTTTTCATCCCTTACAGATGCATTTGCTTCCCAAATTACAGCTCTTACAGTATGTTGTTTAGTTATTCCAAATTAAATTATTTAAGTTCTCTTTTTTCAAAGGAAATTCCAAGAGTCGGTTATGTTGTTACATTATTCAAAGTATCTTTTTTTCCTATTCTTCTTTTTTTAAAAATTTTTTTTATATACAAAGATCAAACAAAAGTAGCCACGCCTATTTACAATTACGGAACAGTAGTATGTACTGATATACGGAGCATAAAAACCAACACAGAAAATATCAGAAATTCAGCCTGTTGGGACATGCTTTAATTTGGGTTACGTTTTGACTTGGGTATGTTTTTACCTGCGTCCATTTACCTCGTGCACATTTGTCTCACAAAGCCGATGTACGACCAATTGATTTAATCCAGCAGAAGTTTTGTAAAGGATAGACGTCAAGCCTTATTTAAAGTGTCGAAACCCATCTTGTGTCTAATGTTTATTTATTTTAGAATAAATTTCATTGGCCTAATAAAAGCGTAACACAACTGTAACTTTAGTACAGACCGGAAATAGTCATAGCCTCGTTTTCAATTAGAGCATGGCTGCGGACAATTTATATTGAAAGAACAAATTGCTACTATTATATAAGCAGGTCAGTTGGATTTAATAGTTATATAGCGTTTGGCTATCTAAGATTGTGAAACTGTCTTTTTATTCTCTCCCACATATGCGATACTTAAGTATTGTTCAGTAGTTAGACTAGTCTACCGCCAATTCCGTATACATTTGATGGATCAAAACTTTGGATAGATATGTGGATGGTATTTTGAAAAACGCGCAGTTAAGGTGTAATATTAATTTCTGTGGGTTTATCATGGTCTCATTATTACCTATTTATATATTTCCCCCAATGAACCCGAAGATATTACGCCACGAGGTGTCCAAATGTTGAAATCTAAAAAAAAAAAACGGTCGTCAAACTTTCCGACCTTTGGATAGCTTTAACCAATGATTTTTTAAAAATGTTTTAATGATTTTTAGATGTTGGAATATTTAGCTGATATTTGGCAAATGTCTGTGATAGATTATCAGAAAACAAAAACTGCTTGCTTTTTGTATATAGCAAACGTTTTTTTAACGAATTTATTTATATCATTGCCTGACACCCATTGGTGTGATGTTAGTCCTACAGTGTAAGACACATCACCCGATATTTTTGTTCTGGGAGGTTGATGGGTCTTACTGCCTAACTAGTGTGTTTTGATGTCGATTAACAGTGTAACGAAAGTAAAATTTTCAGGAATATCACACACAACTGGCAACCAGTAACGACGCTTTTCTACAAAGTAAAGTTATAATGTTATTGTCCGACTTCACTTACCTTGTTGTCTTTTCTCTAATAAATTCAAATTCTCACAAAAGAAATGGACCTGTTTTCAAGTTTCTTTGGCCTACATTTCAGTTGGCTAGAAAGTGATGAAAAGCCGGGAATGCTGAAATTGGGTTAAGTTGAAATATTATTCTTTAATGAAATGAATAAGAATATACTGTGCCAATTGGAACTATAAGCAACGTTTCATTTTGCTCAAGAAACATATCCCCCACATGAACCTGCTTTAACATACTTCGGCATACCTTGACTAACGTCGCATTACAACAAATTCAAATGTATGTAAACGGAACATGAAAATGCGTCCATTTGCTAGTGTCATATTTTAATTCCACCAGGATAAAGACAGCACAGTAAGGATATTATTTACACATATATTAGTGGAAGAGTGTCGATACAGGCCGCCAAGTGTGTGACATAACAGGCTGCCAGTGTGTGAGATATTCCTGAAACTTTGACTTACTTGTTCCGATTTTTATAAGTCTTTGGTATGATTTGGCCGGGGCTCAAACTTAAGACCTCCCGCATCCGAGGGAGATGCTCTTACCACTAGGCCACTGGGGGGGTCCCTGACACGCATGTAAGATGGTGTTTTTATTTTTAACCAAAAAACTGGCAAATTGAGTAAAATTGCCTAAGGTTAAGGTAAAACCATGACAATATGAAATCAATTTTCTTACATATATGCAGTAATTCTTAATATGTATTTAAAATTATTTTATAATTTGTAAATATAATACATTACTGCTTTAATTTTATTTTTAGAAAAAGCAACTGAACAAAATTTAGTTGTATTTAGCCTGTGTTTGTCTGTTTCTTTGTTTTCTTCTGTTTAGGTTCTGTTAAAATATCTGAAATAGAGTTGAGTCTTGTCTGTGAGCTAAAAATATCTTGCGAGTGGGAGATCTATATATGTTGATTAAAGAATAAAAATAATAGAATAATTGTAGAATAGTACTAGTAGGATATTACAAAAAATATGTGGGTAGGTGGTGGGTGTGGGGTATCTTGAGGTAGTGTGGAACATCTATAAGTTGTCACAACAACAAAAAGAAATACTATTATATTCACAAATACTTGAAAATTTAAATTAAATAGTTACCGATTGGAATGGAACTTGTGGACCAAAAAAAACTTTAATATTAAATTCACTAGATGTTCAAAGAATGTTCAGCTTTTATATTATTATTTCTTAACATCACCATTATTTTACAATATAATCGATAATACAAAGTCAAAATGAATCAACAATAACATTAGCATCGGTGCTGCCATATTGAATTTTCTACTTCCGATATTCGCAAAAAATGATGTGCATCGTAAGACTAATCAGATTCAAGTTACGTTAATTTTAAATAGAAAACTCTACATATTGGCATAGATGAATGTTTTGTGTTTAAAAGTTAACTAATTTTTCCAAGGTGCAGCAATACTTACTGCAAGAATGACTATTTTTAGTTTATAATTTGTTGATTATTTCAAACCATGCATTCTAACCAAGGGAAATGTTGATGCACCAAAAGATCTATGTCTCTACCACCACTATAACTGCTAAAATTTTGTACTGGAAACCAGTCAATGAATAAATAAGAACAGCACAAGTTATCGTTCCTGTTGGTTCATGCTACTTTGGAGATCAACAGTTTTCTCCTCAACAAAGGAGAATTTGCAAAAATGTAAAAAAAATGGAAACATTTTTGTTATAATAACTTAAACTAAATAAATACTAAGGTGTTAATAAATTTATGCAAGTAAATAAAAAAAGACATCTAAAACTTATTCCAATTTTTTTTCTCTTAGTATGGTAATTTGGAGTAAATTGGCAATGATCGTGCATTAGGATTCACATAGCTTTTATTTAGTCCAAAAAATAAGTAGAATCCGGGTGAATCAAAAATGCAAAATGCATGTTACTTTCCATTGTTTCTGTTTCACAGATATTTGTTTTTAATCACTGAGTAGCAAATAAATGACACTTCATCAAGATAGTGAAGGGTTAAGTCGTATTTATAACAATATAGGTTGGCGCTGAAAATTGCCAGAGTAGCAGTCCAGAAGTTTATGCCTCATAAGCTGGTGATGGTCCTGTTAAAATTACATATCTACTGTTGATAAGTTATAAATTTGCTATATGGTGTGCAGAATTTGGTCAAAAAGTTTATCTAAGTTTGCAGTGTAACATATTTTTGAGTCTTGAGAATGATGTCACAAAGTATCTGTACTGCCTCTGTCAGGCTGGTAGTGCATCTTCCGGTCTAGATTACATATCTGACCCACTTAATTCAAAACTCAATTTCAGGCACTGCGCATCAGCTAAAATGTTCGAAAATACCTTTTTTATTCTTTCTTAAAATGTATATGTAGAGTGTGTATTTGGCAGAATTAAAGGATAAAATGTAAGTTAAATATTTTGTCGAGCCTTTATTCACCTTAAAATGGATGCTAAAATTAAAATAATGCCAGATATGGAAGATTTGGGGGCTTTGACATAAAGACAAACAATTCCATGCAAGACATTTTCAGTTTAACACAGGGTATGGTGCAAAAAAAGACCTGCTTTGATCTCTAGACCTATTGTTAATTTTCAAAAGCATATTAGAGTTATTCTCTCCTTGCTTGCACGTAAATACTTTGGAAGAAAAGCAAATTAGTTCTTGGTATTTAACCTTCAGATTTTTCGTAAAATAATTATCTATGTTCCTGTAAATTACCTGTGCTTTTCCGTGAAAGTTTGCAAGTTTGTGTATGATACTGTGTTTAATAGAGGAGTAAGTTTTTAAGGGCATTTGGTAGTCTACAATCAGTCCTCTAATGTAAGCCTCCCCAGATATTTGTGTTTGTAATTCACCGTCTTACTACCTGTGTAACAGCACTGTGTAGCATGTTCCAGTGTTGACCATCATCAGAAGTCAGATTTTCAGGAATATCTTACACTTGGCGGCCCATATTGACACTTCTCTACAAATTGAAGTCATGTTGCTTTAAACACACTTTACCTACTCGTGTCTTTTTTGCTAATAAATTCAAACGCTCACACAAGAAATATGATGTCTTTTTAAGTTCCCATGACTTACTTTTCAGTTGGCTTGAATGCGATGTAAGTCGGGAATGCCAAAATCAGTTGAAGTATGTTTCTAGAATGAAGTGAATAAAAATATACTGATATTGAAGATAGCTTTGTTTCGTTGAAAATGCTTGTCATCCATTTAACTGATTTCAGCATTTCCAACTTAAGCAGAGATCTCGCTAGGATTTTAAAACTAGGAGTTAAAACTAGTCCAGGACTCCCATTTTGGTAAAAATAGGAGTCCCACCAGCAAAAGTTGCAGTCCCCTCCCAGAAAATGTTGAACTTTGCAGCTTAGAAGAACTGTTGGTTGCTATTGAATTTAACTTCTACATTCTTTATAACATTGATGTGTACAACATTGTCAGCCTATTCTGCGCATCTGGTACTTCTGCACAACGATATGTCATTTCTGTAAACATTGGATCACGTGTTGTTTTGGTTGAAAATCCAATTTGTATCAAGAAAGAATGATCGTCCTTTAAGGAAAGTGATATTCATAAAGTGTACAAAAATAACCCACTTCTATTCTAAATGAGTATAAAAATGTGATTTCTAAAATGTCAACATGAAGACCCAATCAGTGACCTTCTTGAAATTGTAACCCAGAAAAACCTATTTAATATTTATCTTTTAGAATCATATAAATAAGTACATTATTTAAATGATAGAATTGTTTACCTTAGAACAATGCTGTGTCTTAATCCAAGTTTCTGATTTTGCAAGAAGTTGTCCCACACCTACCGTATATACTCGCGTATAAACTGAAGAATTTACAAAAAAATAAAGCCTGGAAAAAGGGGTGGGGGGCAGCTTATCTGCGGGCCAAGGTCTAAGTCTGAAAATTTTAGAGTTTTTCTTCTCATTTACCGGTATTTATTGTTACTGTCGATAGTCGAAGATGAGATCATATGCCTAATGATGCCACATGGCTCATGTGATATGTGCTGTCTTGAAGTGAAACAAGTATTTTTTTCTAACTTAACTGGTAGGATAAGGAATGAAAAACATGTTTTACCATACTTGACATCTATTTGACAGATGTCAACCCACCAGAAAATACAGCCATACATGTTATTTGAGCCACGGTGGTACATGTATTTTCCAAAAGAACTGCCATATTAGTAATCTCTCAATCAAGTATTTAACCCTCAGCTAATCAGTAATCATTAAACTCTGCGGTACCATGCAAATGCACGCTAGCTTATTTCAGTTTTAATATAAAAAGAAACTAAATAAAAAGATTTAAGAATTTCAATACTGAAGGTATTTACGACACAAACATTTTGGTATGGAGAGTCATGTACATGTACCTGTACGCTAGTCTTAAAGCAACCATAGTGAGAGGCTCCATAGGGGTTTGTTGCACACACGCCTGGGAAGGGTAAATAACAGGCAAGTAGCATATACGAGTCAGCGTGATTAATTGTTAAAAATATAATTTGAGGGATTTCTTTGACAGGTGTTTTAGAAGTAAAAGGCAGCCACAGTTTATCTTCTACTGTTGTTTAGTTGTTTGTAACGCAAAGTGGTTTGTTAGTTGCAGAGTGTTGTACAATAACTACCTGTATGCTTAATCTGTGGTAAATGCCTCAGGGATTTTGTTGCACAATGCCAATGAATTTACTAATACATACCGACTCACAGATGTATTGTTTAATGAGATAAGGTAGTGGACATGGTTTCTGCTCAAAGTTATAACTGTCACAATACTTGAACAATGTCCACGCTGAAAACCAATCATATTGTGGTCCACTGAATCACGCTACTGACAGTTAAAAAAACGATAATGAAATGTGACCTGGTACTCGCGATTTGCATTGCTAGTCGCATGAGTACACAAATCCAACTACCCACATTTTCAAATGTTATAGAGAAAAGAAACTAAAAAAAATATTAACCCTTTCATCACCAAGTAACTTTGTAGGCATAGAGTCTTCAACATTAAGTAACTCTGGAGTTGTAAAGCAAAATGACTTGTTGACTTTAAAATAACATAACTCTGCCAATTTTAAAGATATCTGGATGGATTAGGGAGTCAAAATCAAGGTTAAAAATCAAATTTTATGACTAATTCACTAAAATGTGCATATCGGTTACAGCTGTTAAAATACAGATGCAAACAGGTAACACAACAGGTAAAATATAAGTAATTATCTATTTACTTAGAAAACTTAGAAAGTTCCCAGAACTTGTTCAATTGACCCTAGATGTACTCATGAATAATTCCAGTAGCAACACAAGTCTTTCTTTCAGGTATTTGGCAGGTAGAAGCTTTCATCAAAGTGAGATCTGTACACACACCTGTATCGCCTCTGGCACGTTTGATTGTCGCATTCAAATTCGTTAGACGGACAATGTTTCCAAAAACTTCATCTGAATAAAATATCTGAAAATATTCCAAAGCTTTCCAGGAGCCATCTAACACTCGGGTGGGTCCAACTCTCTCAGAAAACTGTAACAAATAGCTTTGGTTTCCAACTTCGTACAAACAAAATTACGTGAAGCGTACAGTTCCTCCGGTTCAAAACCTTCAAAGACATCATCATCATCATTGTCACCCACAAGCGCATGGAGTTTTGTTGCATCACGTGGCTACCACGTTGACATGTGCTCTCTGCTTGATAAATCAGACTGGCCAGATTGCTGGTTTTTACAAAAAGTATCTGACTTTCATTTAATATAATTGAATTTCTGTACAACAACATTAAAAAGGATTTTGTTGTTGGTATCACGTAACTATTGGACTTCCAATGTTGTCGTTTGAGATTTGTGAAGCTATGTGACTAGTAATGCAAATGGCGAGTACCAGGTCAGGTTTCATCTATGCCTAGTTTCGTCTAGTCTGTCAGCGGATTAACTCATTAACCCCTGAGCCAAATAGCTAGGCATTTCCCTACAGCATACGTGCAGAGAGATCACCTAGAGCGGTGTCAGCCTTACCAGTGCCTGTATCCCTGAGACTTGCTGAGAGTACTTGGCTTGCATATTTATACCGAGGGTGCTACTTGCAATAAATGTTATTTTCTTATTTATGTTCCTTCATTTAAGCTAAAATTTGGCACAGCAGTTCTCAATAAAATTATGTACATAATGGTATAAATTTCATCCTACATGCAGAAATAAAACTGATGCATAAAGATAAAATAAATGATTTTCTTACCAATTTGTTTCTCTTGCCATGAATAATCCATAAAAATCCATTATGAATTCACACTGAAAGATTAACACTATCAACACATGAAATTCATTCCATTTTATGTACGCAGAAACTCCTCTTGACATCTTTCTTGCAAACTTAACCTCATGTGAATACCGTCAGAGTCTGTCAAGTAAAATTCTACTCCCAGCGGCTGATTCTCGTAATTTTCATCATTTTCTATCTAAATATTTCCACTATTTTTGTCGCTATCGAAATCAAATTTTTTCCCTTTTGTTCGGCAATGTTCGCTGTATGTAAGCTAAAATATTATTGGTTAAAATACCTGCATAATGGCTTGAAATCAACCAACGGTTTGTGCCGATTTAACTGATCGTGCGGGATACAGGCCTAGACTAATATTGCCACTCAGACTCTGCGCTCAGGAAACAAGCTAGGTAAAGTGCGCCATGTTATGGTGGCTCTCAGGAGATGAGGAAGGAAAAGTGCGACGAGTTATAGAGGCGGCAGGAGTTGATGAGTTAAAGACATAACGATTATTTATTTTTGATATGTTTATGCTGTAAAATTGCAAAATGGTAAAGTATTTTTTTGCTTTATTTTGGTCCATTTCCAGCTATGTGGTATAATGTTTTTATTGTCAGTTTCTGTAGTCAGCCATGATGATGCTCTAGTATTCAGGCTAGCAAACAGCCTCAGTAGTCTCAGTAACTGATACGATATCACTCAGCAGTAGTGAAACTGCACAACAGCTGTAGTAACTTGAGGGTTAAGCCAGCCTGTCATATGTATGGTCATCTTAATTGTTAGATGAAGTTCCAAGACCAGACTTGGGCATGGATTGTACTTGGGTAATGCCATGGCAAATCCAGTAAGAAAATGACCAGTTCTGCATAGTAAGTTAAGTTGCAGCCCATATCCAGGCAAGTGAGATATATTGTCTGCAGTAGACAAGTGCAGGTGCATAATGTTAATGTAATGTTTACAGTATTTTTTGTCTTTATGTTCCATAGTGTTTCCTTTCTGGTTCTTCTGCTTATTTGGTCATTCTTTATACATGTTCTATGGAAGGTCCTGACTGATTGTTTCATAATTTTTTACAGGTCTACCCACTAATTCAAGTAAAATTGCTGACCACAAATCCATTGTTCAGTCAACTCCAAATATTAGATCATAAATAACCGCAAAATGGCAGATGCAACTACTGTCAAAGAAGAACCAGTTGAATCTGGAGAGGTTGGAGGCATACAAGAAAATTCAACAGTATTGACAGTTGAGAAGGATGTGGAGAGTACAAAAGCTAATTCACCTCCAGAAATCAAAGAGCAAGACTTGCATGAGGCAGTGTTAAAGGAAAAAGTCTTGTCAGATGAGGCAGGAAAAGAACAGGAAAGTAAAGGAAACAATGAAGAGAGTGGAGAAGAAGAAAATGGAAGTAAAGATGAAGAATGGATGGTGGTGGATGAAGATGATGATGTTGATGAATTGGATGAATCCATCGAAATACGGGAGAAGGAGCTTGCTAAGGAAAAGGGAAATGAAAAAATGGATCAAGTCAAGGAAGACGAACAAGAAAGACCGCCACGTACACTCTGTAAGCATTCAAAGGGTCTTTCCAATTTGAAAAATCTGATGTGGGCTACCAAGAATAGAACCTAAGTAGACCAGCCTAAAGATGGCATTTGAATATGAAACTCTTAGCTTTTGAAACTATATTTTTGTCTTGTGTTTAATTTACAAATATTATCCTTCGTAAAATAATTATTTTGGTTTGTTTGAAAAAGACCCACAATTTATTATATATCAATCCACTGAAGCAGCTGACTTAAGTATCTTGTCACCTCTCTGCGCTGGATCTGTTGGACCCTGATTCAAGAGTGACATGTTGAGATATGGTTATATTGTGCATAAATGGTGATTATGTTTCTTCAAAAGTAGTTGTTTTACATTGGCTAGTGAATTACATAATCATTAGGGGTAAAAAAAAAAATGCTATATATCAGTATATACTGCAGTAGATAATCCATCATAAAATACATATTATTGCTTGTAAATGATAGACAAACAGCTAATAACTATTCATGGTGACTGAAAATGGAAAGTAACTTTTATTTGGCAAATATCATTTTGAATTAATTCTTTACCTTTAATATTGGTGTGTACTGCTAAAATTTGATACATCTGTAAAGTGTTTGACACCCGATAATTGGGGTTATTTTGAGAGGTAGTGTCAGTGCCTCTGCAATATCTTTATTTTGGCTGGTAAAAAGAATAACTTCATGCTAGAAAAGTTTAAACAAATGCAGACATAAGAATTTTCTGAATGAATCCATAATTTAAGATTTATGGTTTTTAATAAGGCTCAAGAATGACCTGTTCATTTAACCTATCAGCAGAATGCCTACTCCATTTGTGAACAAGATAATGTCTGATGAATTTGCACCAGTCAGCTCATACAGACTGCACAAGCACAATGTTAAATTTTCTTCAGCTTTTATATTATAGCAATCATAGGAAATATTTGTAAGCATTACTTCTAGTTTTTTGTTCTTGTATTACAGAGGCACAAGTATACAGCATTAAAAAAATTCTCTTTGATGCAGTCTTTAGAGAAAGCTCTTGAGCTTTTTTGCAGTTTAAAATGGGACAGGAGATAGATTTGACTTAGAGGGAGGGGTGGGGTGGAACAACAACCTGCATTTTCATTGTCAGTTATTATAATTGCATTGTGGTGATCTTTAAAGAAATACTTGGAAACAGATTAAAGAGAAAGAAAGTGTTTACCCTCGACTGAGTTATTACTGCTGTGTGTAATGTATTTGCCTCCAAGAAACATTCATCTTTTTAATTGCTATAGCCCTTGGGGAGTAAAATACCGATAATTCACCATATTCTTCGGGTGGCATTTATACTTCATTACAAACCTGGTTTAGCTGTAAGGAACATAAACCCTGATCTTTCATCACATAATGTACCTGCAGATTTGAGTCTCAGTTTGAATGAAATCAGCATCTCTTGTTGTGGTCATACATCTCTGGTTTGAATGATTGAAAGTTTCAGCTGCCATTGCAATACCTTATGGCACCATCTTGAGGTGTTTGCTGGATATAGCCACCATTTTTACCAGTCATATTCAAAGCTAATATCTATATCAAAACCTGTTTTTCAACAGTTGTTTTGGGGATTTCTTTTCCATACCAAAAGTCTTCTAGATTTGGACTGTTAATATCCAAGATCTTACAGAAGCATGATTTGCTCACAAAACAGAAATGAAATCACTGTCTGAAATGCAATTTTGGCATAGCTAAGCAGTGAAAACTAGTTGTGTGAGTTCCATTTGCCAGGAATGTGACTGGCAAATGTTATAAAGCAGACTACCCATTGAATCATGTTTGGCATGCAGCCATTCACTGGAAACACATTTGGACACTAATTGAACGCCTTTTGTTGATAGCTCAGATGGTATGTGGACAGGACCTATTTAAGAACATGCATTAGTTTCGTACACTTCAATAGATTTTTGGGGGTGGTTTGTGAAAAAATTTGTATGAATATTAGTTGCACATTCTGTGAATAAACCCTGATGATAAACTGATAAACCAGTATTGCATCTAGAGGACATTCTGTTTGGTTGAATATAAAATATTGTTGCTTGGTTTCTATTTTGTTATTTTTGTAAAGATGTAGAATAGTACCACAGAGTTTGAGAAAGTGTCCAGCATTTCTTATGTTCAGCTGATGGAATGGTCTGGCACTAACACATTAGCTCTTAACAATATGGAATGGTCTGGCACTAACACATTAGCTCTTAACAATATGGAATGGTCTGGCACTAACACATTAGCTCTTAACAATATGGAATGGTCTGGCACTAATACATTAGCTCTTAACAATATGGAATGGTCTGGCACTAACACATTAGCTCTTAACAATATGGAATGGTCTGGCACTAACACATTAGCTCTTAACAATATGGAATGGTCTGGCACTAATACATTAGCTCTTAAATAAACAGATTATAATGTGCTCATAATTCATGTCAGAAATTGACATAACGATATTTTTTTTCTCGTAGTGGCCACCATTACTGTGAACATTGGACCATTAAGGATGGAAGACTTGGACAGTCCACAGATGAGAGATATTTTAAACTACAGTAAAGGCTATACATTGACTTTTGAAAAGAAAGAAGAGGGTCTTTTAAGCAAGGAAAAAGAAAGGGCCAGACATGAGGGGTATGAACTACCTGTGTACTCACTTCTATTACCATTTTTATTTCTCTGGATTAAAATAAATCTGCCAGGTTTGTTGTTTGAACTTATCTAAATACTTTCATGTCAGAGACATTACAGTGTACTTTGAAGAAGTTGATTTATTTTAAAGTACTATATTTGTTTATATTATGGCTAGAAATGGGAACTGCTGAGGTGGCACATATGGACTGTCCTGGGCATTTCTCCTGTATTACTGGTGTTTTGACTGGTACATAATGCCCACATAGGGATTTATGAGTTTCACCTTAGAAACCCATATTTAGACTTCATAAAATACAGTCAGTCAAACCTGGTTATCGATTACGTCGGGGGTGTCAAAAAATCGTTGACATAACTGAGTCTGAGATATCAGTTGATACATCTACTGCAGAACAGTGATTATGCATCTGAAGTACCAAACATGAGGAGTTTTATTTCTAAAAACAAATGGCATTTCTAATGCACAATAAAAATAATTCATTCATACCTGGTTGGAGAAAAAAGAAGATTGGAGGTCTTTTAAATGAGGTTAAGTAACAAGTCACATATTTTTACAACAGTAAGTTATTGCAACAATGTCAGTGCCTTAAAGTTGTTTTTATTTCCCTGTGAATAGCCTCATCCCTTTGGTAGCCTCAACAAGACAATGATTTTCTCACACTATCCAAAATCTAGGCAAATTGAAGTACAGGTACATGTAGGACTAGACGAATATTTTTTTGAAAGTGTTTTCTTTTGTAAGAGTTGATTTGGGACTAACAGCACAATGTAATTGACCAATATTGTGCATGAAAATCAATCTTTTTTTTGATCATCAGAGGTTCCTTTACACCAGTATAGATCAGTTTTTACCGATAAATTTTGCTTCTGTACCGGAAAAAGACGGGGCTGTCGGTATTCATGTACTGACAAACTGTAAAATGTGTTTCAAGTCTTTAAAGTTAACTGTCTCAACTTCAAATTCTGTATGAAGCCAGCCAACTTATTCCATTCATGCAGTTAGAAGACAACTTATTCCATTCATACAGTTGTAGTCCCATATCCCTCCCGACTTTGATTAGTGATCGTCGGCAAGAACACGGCTCCAGAAGGAGAGTCGGCTAATCTCTTTGATGGATTGCAAGACTTTGAAATTCAAGATAAAAACAACACAAATGAAAGCAGTCTTCTTTCTGTTTCCAATTTTAATCCTATCAGTCACCTTTTGCTTCATTCCGTTTGTGTTGAATATGCAATCATGGTACAGTGATCACCATTTTCATTAAAAAAAATACTGGGCACTATAGACTTTTTAAAAAAAAATACCCTGAGTGCTTTTATTTACTCTTGTTCAAAACAAATTAATAACCAATGGGGGGAGGGGGCAGCTTAGTTTGGAGTTTTGCGGGGTTTTATTTATAGATTGTTGTGAGTCACGTGATCTAGCCATTCTGAAGTTGAAGGCTTTTACGCTTGCACCAAGCATGAAAACACTTTAATTATTACCAAATTTGTTTTAAATATATTGTGTAAAACAAATTAGGTATTTTTAGCTACATTTAATGATGTTAACCTGATAATTTTCCGAGTTATAGATAACATCAAATTCGCAATGCTGTGTGGGACAAGCTATATTGTCGTAGTGTGGACATGCGATAATGTCCATTTTGAATGCAGCTTATGTAAAGGTCAGAAAAGCATGCATTCAATTTCCGTATTCTAAAGTATTGTTTACATGATAATTTTCTCCACTCTGTGTCAGTGATAAACCATGCATTGATGAGATTGGTTGATTAGCATTTGTACCAGTAGAATTTGGTCTTGTACCGACTTTTTTCATCCTTACCAGTACAAGGTACTGGTAATAGCTGAAATGCTAGATCATTTCTTGTAAAATTTCTCAGAGATGGACGTTAAAAGTTGCATTTCGTCGAATTAAGCGGGTCCACATGTTACTTCGCAGACCTGCCAGCTCTTATGATTTTGCCGTAAGTCTTATGAAAATTACCCTCAAAATACGGACTTAAGGCATACAAGCAAAAACTACAGAAATATGATCGTTGCCGAAAAATCCAGATAATTGATTCATCTGTTTTTTATTCGGATCTGGGTTTCTTATTAGAAATAGTGAAATTAGTTCAGGAACCAGACTGACTTTACAGCAGCACCCCAGATGCTTTAAACTGCACCTATTTGTTCATGCAAAGCGTCTGCATGATCAAAATGTAGATTATAGAATTTTTTAAAAATGACATCCTGAAAGTGATGCATGTTTAAGATGAAATGGAAATTAAGCCTCTAGAAAAGTGTTAATAATCAACACAGAAGAATAAAAAGGAATATTCAGGTTCTTGCGAATGAAAGCTGGAAAGGACACAATTACGTTTATTGGACATCACATGCCAATTTGAGTATGTCTTGTGGCGGGAGTTATGATTGCGGTTGTCATATGAAATGGAAAAAGAATTTGAAAGAATTACATCCAGTTGAGAGATAGCAACAATCCATTGAGTTGCATAGGGTTTGGAACTAAAGTTTGTGCAACAATACTTAGAGGTAGGTAAGGTCCACACGTACTTTACAACTTTTAATTTGAACATGATGTTATCGTCGCTATGTCAAACTTTAATTATGTTTTCCAGCTTTACAACAGGAGTTATTGATTTTTTTTACACCTTACTGAAAACTGGCCAATCTTACGGAAAAAAACCCAGCTGCCTTACTGAGACGGACTCCTTCGGGTTGGCAGGTCTGACTTCGGGCCGAAACTTATGCCCGACATAACCGGGTTATTAGTTCAACAGGGGTCGAGATAAGCGGGGAAAAATTAGCATAACAAAAAAGTGCTCGACATACATGGATTCTCGAGATAACTGAGGTCAAGATAAGTGGGTTTGACTGTAATTGTTTTAATTGTAGCATAGAGTCATGAGTGAGTATTGGACGTAATCATATAAGTAAGTTGTACATTGCAACAAGTGTGAAATTGTCTAAGGGCTTTTGTAAACACTTTAATGTAACCACCACCAAGGAAACTAACCCTGCCTTGCCAGAATTGGGAGTAGACAATTCATTTTCATGGATAAAGAGGGATTCCCCCCTCCCCCCCCTTTACTTTTCAGAAAGATGGAGGCAGGATAAATGTAATAATCATTGTACAAATCAAGGTATATAATGCACAGGAAATATAGGGAGTAGTAAGTAACAGCAAATTCCTCAATCCTTACATATCTTCAGTGGTTCTGTTTCATAGTTGTGATTAACTAAATTAATGTTGCATACTTTACTGCGTCAACTTGCCTGTGTACATTCTTTAAGCAGTAATATGAAGCTGACATCAGCATTGACTTGCTAGCATTTAAGAACATATTGGAGAGAGTCACAAGGTCAGTTTGTCTGTAGTTGCTATCAACACTCTGCAGTTGAAACTCCTGATTACATTACTTGTATGCCATGTGATAGTCTCTGCAATCACTATGTTGCGGTTTGACTTTGCATATAATTTTTTGTGTAATAAACTGTCAGAGACTTTGGTCCATTGGTCCACCCACCCCCAAAAGAATTGAATAGGTTAGAGTGGTTACATTTTCTTGTCAAATAACCACAATAACATTTTTAATGACATTCTCTTTGACTTGATCAGTGGCTTGTTGTCAGCTTAAAATTTGACTCTTATTTGACAAGAGAGTTTTAACTGATTCCCAGAACACTCCACAGCATTGAATTTTGGTATCTATCTAAAACAAATGCTTTCCTTTTCAGATTTGTGAAGATACCGTATGAATTTTACAATGATGCATACTTGGTCAAGACCCATAATAAACTGAGGAATCTTCATATTGATAATCGGGATTTGAGTGTCACTTTCCCAGAAGAATTTCTAAAGATTTTTGAAGGTAACTTAACAAGGGCTATTGCAAGTTTTTGAACCAGTTGTTGTCATGTTTGAACTAATTTTTAGCACATACAGCCATAAGGAGATCATTTTAGCTCACCTGGCAGTAAGATCAAGTAAACTTGTGATGTGGACTTAATTATTTTTAACACAAAAACTTATGTACCGGAGGGGTTCTGTAGTTAATACCATTTTCTCACGTTTGCTCATGTGTGAATCTTGGACTATTTCTGGAAGGTAAGATGATTGTCATGCATGGCTGAGCAGAAACTTGCAGATTCTTTTCAACACAAAGTCCTGAAGTAAATGTGTAAGTGAATGCCATATTAAAAACATGCAGGATGAAGTGAGTGTCTTTCCCAATGGAAGATAATAATTATAAAATAATGTGAGATGCACCACCAAAAACCAGAATTTTCTGCAGAATTTCAGCTATCATAACAGTTACATCGGTACATAAGGTTTTAATAGAGCATGCAAAAAAAATCACGAATTCCCCAATTCTCAGTTATTTTAAATCTTTAATAAAATAACCGATTTCTCGTTAAGTGCTAGTTGTGATATCGGCAGTTGCTGAAACGGTCCGGAATTGCTGGTCGCGATATTAGTAGAACTATAGCCAATTGAGACAGTTGGCCCAGTAGCAAGCATGTTAGTGTATTTTAATCTATATGTATAAGAGCAGTTTTACAAATGCTTTTGAGAGAAACTGTGGCCTAACCGGAATTTTGCTGCGCGCATGTGCCGCCAACACTGATTTGAATTACCATTCGGCATCGATGTTGAAAGTGTCTTCACCACCAAGGAAAAAGAATTGTATTTCAGAAAAAGTGAAGTTAGTTTGGAATATACCAATAATTGGCTGTGAATTCAGCCATCAAACACTGTATACATCATGCTTTTTGCACAGTCTGCCACAAATTTTAGCATTGAGCATGGTCAAAAAGCACATAGAGGTTGGGAAAATAAAGAACTCCAGCAGATTTCAGTTCTGGAATATTTTTAAACCATCGACGGAAGACCTGCAAGCTACCAACGCTGAAACATTGTGAGTTTTCTTGTTGAACACAATCTACGTTTATCAGCTGGATCCCATGCTAAACATTTGTTCCGACAAATATTCCAGGACTCGAAGATCGCTTAATGAATCCATGTCAAAATTCATGAATTTTTATCCCCGTTTTCACTAAGTGCGAGCCTGGAGGGTTGGCAGCTATGCATGACAGCATTTCAGAATTTTACTAATCATGCTGATCAGCTATCAAATATGGCCATCATTTAAGAAATGGAACAAAGTATTATGACTTTTTTTGATGAAATTTTTACCATATTAGGCAGAAAACTTGACCGGTTTTCAAATTTATACAGATTGTACCAATTTGCCATCCAATATGGCCATCATGACTAAAAATAAAATATCCATTAAATGACATCAAAAAAACACTGTAGAACTAAATTTGACAGAAAACAATACAGCTTAAAGGGCATTTAATTTCGTATGAATGATGCCCAAACAACCAACCAATGTGTCTGCTGTTACAGAAAATAAACCTTATATTTTATTTTATTTTTTAAAATTATTTACATAATTTTAAGAAATTTGATAAAAAGCATCTTCATTTGAAGGCCTTTAAGATTTGTAAAAGTGATGCCTTAGAAACTACAAATGATCTGCTTGAACCAATGCAAAAACTTGCTGGCAGGTGGGTTAATTCCCATTTTGACTGATAATAAAATGTTGAAACACTGTTACTATATACATTGCTTGCCATATGGAGCGTATCAAAGCACAGGGTTCAGTCAAGTTGGAGATTGTAAAGAGAATAAGAAAACATTGTAAAATCAAGTTTCCACAACAGACAGTTAAAAAATAGGTTGGCAAAAATACTTTATGGGCCATATTTTCAGTCATGCAGTAAGAAGTTTAAGGAAGCTTTACTATGGTTTACTCACTTTGTGTTATTTTTAGCTCACCTGTGAGCTTATGGTATGTGTCTGCATCCATTTTCTATTACCCATCAAGCATCCTTAAACAATTGATATTTGAAATGTCTTTTTAAAAAGAGAACCCAAAACACTGCACCATTTTTTAAACCAAATAATGATAAGGAGCACCAAAGCATAAAGGATTTTAATAATTTTGTGAAAGATGCAGATCCACCATCAGATATGGCCACCATTTCAAAAGATAAAAAAAAATCTTTGAATGACTTCTCTAAAGCTTCTTGACAGAATTTTATCAAATTTGACACAAAGCTTCATGGCATAAAGGGATTTAAAGCTACAAATTGTGTCAATCTGCTACTGTTGCTAAAGTCCAGAAACCTTTATTTGACTTGATCATAAATGCCAGTCAACAGAATTTGTCAGAATTCAAGCCAAAAGAGTTTTTATTATTTCAAAACAAATGATTCTGATCCTCATTCAGATATGGTCACCATTAACTGAAAATACAGGACCTTTAAGCAGCTTCTCATAAACTGATCTTCAGAATTTGACAAAAATTGGCCCAAATTATTCTGGTGTGATGGGCTTTTAACATTTTTACAATCATGCTGATCCACTGTCAAATAGGGCTGCTGTTTCTAAAAACATATTTTTTTAAAAAACATTTTACATGACTTACACCACAATTTGGTCAAATTTGACAGAGAATTGTGGCATTAAGAGCTTTCAGAGTTTAAAAAATGATGTAGGTCTTCTATCAAATGTGGCTGGCAAGATGAAAGGATTTTTCTAATACTGCTAAATATAATTTGATTAAATTTGTAAGAAAGCTTCTGAGCAAAGGAGTGTATAAATGATGCTGATTGACCTTTAATTAGGACTGCATTGCGCAAGACATTGAAACATTAAAATTATTTCTTCTCGACAACCACTTGGCAGAATGAGACAAAATTTTATACATCTTTGCATGATTTTAAAAAATGTTAAGAATATGCTGATCCACCATCAGTTATGGCCACCATTACTAAAAATAGAAATAGTTTTTGTTGTGTTATAATATGCTTCTTCTCTAAAACTGCAGAATTTTACTAAATTTGTCTGAAAGCATTCCAGTCAATGTGGGTATGTGAGAAGGTTTGCCATTAGTTTCCCATGGTTTGGTGGTTTTCTGGGTTTTTTTTCTGAGTTCTTCCTCTACCAGTTATTCTAGCTGCCATGTTTAGCATATTGTGCTGAAAAATGGCATTAAACCAGCAGCAACAGAAAGCATCCAGGCAAAAAGGGGTTAAATCTGGTATCTGTTATTGAAAATATAAAAGCTTTAAACAAGGTATGAAAACTGGAACAGAATTTTACCAGCATTGGCAAAAAGCATACACACATGAAGGCCTTACAGTATTGGACAACTGATGCTGATGTGCCATAATATATGGATGAAGATGCAAACTATTGCAAAGACTTTGCTTTTCACAACATGTAGTTAACAGCATTGGAAGAAATCTAGAGAAAAATCATCCTTGTCCAATTGTTTTCCCAACTGCTCTTGCATTTGGCTGTTTGGCAACTCTCAGGTAGGTAAGCAATCTCGGGTCCAATATTGCTTTTTTATTTTACAGAATGTACAGCCAGAATCAAATTAAGGCAGGAGAGAAGAAGGAAGATCCAAGACATGAGGAGGGCTAACGGTTTGTATTTCACTTTAAAAGCTTGCAGGGTATTGAAGTCCAGTTTATTTGTCCTAAAATCATAGAGGAGCAACCTATGCATTCAGAAAAGACATCATCACACTGCATCATGTTTGCCCTGATTTACCATATGGCAGGTTGCTTTTCGAGCCCAAATTTTATTTTATAACATATTAGTATTGTTTCAACTTTACGATGCCCTCTGTTTGATTTATAAAATTTGTATGGGTTATTTTTGTTTGTATTTATACTGTTTTATGAAATTTTCATGAGACTGTTTGTTCAGGGATATAGCAGAAATAAAACTCAAAAAGATATTGGCTGTGGAGTTGGTGGAGAGGTGTGCAGTAACATGAAAAAGCAAATTAGATTTTTGAAAAAGGCATGTTATTTAAATGTCAACTTCAAAGACTAGAAAGCAGCATACATTGTTTTACCTAAAATTTGTTAGAATACCTTTAAATCTTTCATAGAATACATAACTACTTTTCTGATGTTAATAATATATTGAAAATTTTGGAATGTCTTAGTTAGAACCAGCACTGAATCATTTATTAATTTTAAAAAAGCAAACACTTGATGCGTCTGGAAAATTTGCTCATCACAAGAGAGTAACAAGATGTCCATAAAATTGATATTTTCAAAAAATTCATAAACTTTATAAAAGAAATTGATCATGTATAATATTAGAGTTGTTAATTTCAGAGGGACTTCTGACAGAGGCTTTTAATGCTGAAGCATTAGAACATCCTGTTCTCGTGAATAAAAAGCACAAATGATAACACATTGTTCCAGAACATTTTAATTACTTTTTCTTCATAGATCAGGAACAAGTAATGGGTTTTAGTTTTGGTTTGTCTTTGTCTTCCATGTCATGATATTATTCTATGAGCCCATTCCATAAATCTCTTCTTTTATGAACATCTTCAGCTTTTGTTGTAAAAGTGATTTTAAGCAATGTTTCAGATAAGCACAGTTTGTCCAAAGAGAACTGGTACATCTTCTGGCATCAAACTGCTTGCTTGATGCCTATGAAACCTTGGATTCTCTATGTGTTGAAAGCAGTCTGATACATGCATGTTGTGGTGCAAGGCAGGAGACCCAATTTTGCCTTTCTCATATACAACGATTATCACGAACAAACTTTCTGAGAAGGAGGAGTTTAAAGTCTGGAGGATTTTATTGTTAATTGAGATATTCCCTGCAGACCATGATCTTTCTAGGTATTGTCCAATCTCTTATGCAGATCCAGGCAGTCAAGACAGAAGTCCTTCTGCTGTGTGTTTTAATTAGCAACACTTTGGATAACTCTTTCTCCATTGACCTTGTGTCAACTGTGATGGGTCACACAATTCCAGTTAGAATATGCGAATTTACTCCAACCCAAGATGCAGCACCATTATATTGGAGAAGAATTTTTCGACAAGTCAATTGCTCCCCCCCTTCCCCACAAGCCACCACTGCATTTCTCCATTTTGATCGTTTGGTTTTGTGTTAGTCACTTGAATGGTTAAATAAAGGTTTGACTGTGGCCAATTAAGTTGCAACAGGGAATGGATGAGCTTTGCTATTGGAGAAGGACCCTGATACAATATAGCAGAAGAACTGGTTTGTTTTTTCTGGATAATGAACACCATTTTCTGGTTAAAATTTGTTGTCATTTTCCTCTTGTCAGAATACTGATTTGTAACTGACATTGAGGCAGAATGTGCATTTTGGAGCAGTGTACTACTTTTGCTTTTGGACTATCACTTGTAGAATGTTGAAGTCACCCTTTCTAATCTGTTAACTTACTGAAGATCATGGTGGTTTCAATTATCAAACCAGAATCTCTGCTGAGATTGCCATGGCAAGGTATCCATTCTAATATAGCTATGATGAGACGTGTATTTGTTCATGATCATATCATTGACACCTTGAAAGAAACACCCATAGTGTACATGCACCAAATTGTTCCATTTTCATCAAATATGAAAATTCAATGTAAATGATGACCCTTGGTCTACATAAAAGGTGTTCTCTTTTGAGATGATTTATGTCCATGCCATATATGCACAACCATGCAATCTCTATCCAAAATTACTTGAATTACAGAATGCAGCAGGTAACAATCTACATGTACATCCAATAATGATTGCAGAATCCAGTCAGTTTTAACATTAGTTACTACCCTCAGCAGGTTACCAGTAAAAGAACTGGGTAACCCTGTTTAAATTTGGATGTCCAGCTGGGGAACATAAAATGAAGCTGTTAGCTTTAAGATTTGATTTTCTTCCTTGTTACCGATTATCATTATTTTTCTGTGTAAAATTGTTTATTTTTTGAAAAAAATGTATTTGAAGCATGATATCATGTATTAGCCAACTTGGCTACCTATACTAAACATAATGGTAGCCCAGATCCAACATTCTGTTCGCTGCTGGGCTGTGGGCAAAATTTTACCCTGAACGGGTAGCTCATCCCACATGAAAAATAAAGATTTCTCTCTAATTTATCAATTTAGATGAGAGGAATCATACTGACTTACTCTCATTCATATTGTGGTGATTCTACTTCAGAATTTCCAAAATGTTCCATTGAACCAGAGCTGAACTCGGTTTGTCTGTAACCAGTGGTTGCTGGCACCAGTCAAAACACTGGTTTATTAGCCATGCATAAAATGTCACTGTATGCTTTGCATTCAATATTTTTACAGTGGAATCAAAGAAGAAGTCACTGTTTGCTAAAAACATTCCTCCAAATATCCAAGAAGAAACGTTGAAAGCAGAATTTCCTGGATGTACAAATGTAATAATTCCCAAAAATTCAGAGGGAATTAGCATTGGGTAAGTTTTATGTGATACTTTCTTTCATTTGTTTAGTATTACATAAAAGCTTGACAAGGGTAACTTTTCATGCTTATTACAGTGTATTCATGTGTTGCTCAGCTTATCACATGTTAATGGTCTACATAACTTCTTCCAGGGAATAGTGACAGGCTCAGGAAGATTCTATTATCTTCTTGTTCACACAGACAAGTCTCCTAAATTTTATCCTTGTCCATGTACACAAAGTTCACATGTACATATGTAGAACCTGTTGAGATGAGGAAAAGGATTTATTCACATTAGATTGTCAAGACGAATAGAGACCTGGTGATAATAATTCCTCTAAGATCTGACCAACTCCTTAAGGAAAGGTAGTTTCACTTGCATCTTGTATCCTACCTTTCTGGGTCAGCTTTTATATGGCCTTCTGTGTTTCTAGATTTTTCTAGGCTGAAATACCTCGTCTTGTCATTAAAGAAAAATTCCCCTTGGAGACTCCTATTTAAAAAATTAAGCCTGTTGGGAATAAATGTTTTTTTTTTTTTACTCTCGTCAGCTGTGATTTTTTGCTTTAGTGTCTTCTATGGGATATACAGCCTCATGAATTTTAAGCTTGATGTTCTGGAACTCAAGTTTTAAAATTAACAAAAAACACAAAAGCAACAACAAGCAGAGTTTGGCACATAAAGACTCTGTTTAGAAAATCTTTTGGAACATCATACTTTGTAAATGAGAACAAAAATGTGGAGGTCCTGGTAGATTCTACGGGGGGGGGGATAATTTTCACAGTTAAGAAGTTACTTTGACTGTCATACTAATGTATTGCTGTATGTTGGTAAAATGCTGCCATGTGTTGATACCTATCGATCTCTAACAATATCGCTTGCAAAGGCATACAGAATCACATAATTTATGGGCCCACTGGAAATTGTAAGATGTTCAGACCTATTGTCACATCACCAAATGCCATAGATTATTGTAAATACAAATTCAGCTTGTCAGAACTCTTAATTTTTCATAAAAGTTTTGGTATGGACTCGTTATGTGACCACAGTTCTTGTGGAACAAGTGTCAAGATAAAAAACTCTGAATATGTAATGTGAGCTATGTTAATGTTGGTAGAGGTGGTTATCTGGTGAGGCACTGAATAAAGCTGATGGGAATTTTGTATTATTATTAGACAAGTCAGTACTTGGGTTGATGATATCAGTAGTCTTGACAAACATAATGTCATAGATTCAGATTGAGTGTAGCAGTGGTTGGTTACTTCAATAGTTAAAAATGTACAGCTTCAGCAGATTCTCACCAAACATTTGTTGCCTATAGCATGTGTCAGAGTGAGATGGTTTATGACAGCCATGAACTAATCTATCTTTGCTAGCCAAGGTTCCCATCAGATATTTCCTTGCTTTGGGTATGTGAATTTCATTGGATGCAGCAGCAATCCACCGCATCCAATCAAAATCAAGTTGTTCAAATTTGATTACTGTTCCTAATTTATCAAGACAAGGGGAGCACACAATTGGAATGGACCCATAAATAAGCAATTTTCCATTGCCAGTTTGGGTTTGCACAAAGACATCCTTTCCCTCGAAGATAACTGTAATGGCTTTTCTCTGGTATGTAGTCATACTTTCAATGTTAACTTGAAAAAATATCCTTTTGAAGACAATTGCCACCACCGTTTTCAGCCAATGTACAATGCATAGCTGTTGCACGCTATTGGTTAGTCGGCATTACATGTTAAGGGAGGCAACTAATGAAATCCATAGATCTTGCTGGGACAGAGCACTATCTTATATACAAGCAGGCTGCACTAAAGAATACGACCTGCCAGTGAAACACATCTCTGCCCCATTTGGTGGTATGTAGACATTGACAGTACATAGCCTAGAAATCTTTAAGGCTAATTTTGGATGAGGATTTACTGCATTTGATAATAGATCAAACAAACCATGATACAGACCAGTAGGTAAATGGGGAGGACTAGAGAACAGCCACATCGCAAAATGGAACCCAGACATGCCTGACAGATTGAAATTTTTTTGTTGCAGTGCTTATTACCATGGATAAGGTGCATAAATCTGATGCCAATTCCTGCTGAGCTGTTGAAGATGCGATATTAATCCCATACCTCAGCAAAAGAATGAGATGGGATAATTTTCTTAATATTCTAAGCAATTTATAGCTAGTGGACAATGAGAATGCAAAAGGTGACCCTGTATACAAGATCCACCCATTCATTAAAAAAAAAAAAAAGGATTCATTTGCTGAGGTTTATCCAGCTGATATGAACTTCAATTTTGATTAATGCACTTCCTGCCCTTGGAAAATTGTTTGAAATTCGAGATTTATAACCCTGCCATATCAGCATTTTTCATAAACTTGTTTTAGGTGTGCAAGGCAAGCAGTGGGTATTGCATTGCCTACCATATTTACTCTGCTAAACAGGTAAAGACCTTGACAGTTTTTGTGATGGATGGACTGGAAGTTAATGTGGATGAGCGAAGTAAATCAAACAACAAAAGAACACAACATATATGGACAGCTATTGTTCTTCACTAGAACTTGACTTGCTGTACATATGGAACCCTTGGAATTAATAGGATAGGTGTAGCAGAGTCAATAAAAATTAAGAAAAACTGCACCAAGGTGAGAGTGTTTTTTGCAGAAAGGAAGATTTTTGTTTTTAAAATATGGTAAATGACACATAAATATGAGGTGTAGTTTTCTGGAAGCAAAGATTGAAGTAGTGAAAAAAAGACATTTGCAGTAAATGCACCCATATTGTTGCTCCCTTGTGTTGTGGATATATGTTAAAAGGGGGAGGAGTAGATTTAAGTGATGAGTCAAACCTAGACTTTTCTCTACTAAGGAAGTATGAGAAATGATGTAGAAAAACCATTTTTATATCTGCTGAATATATTTATTGTTAATGCATATCAGTTGTTCCTGAAATTATCCCTGGTTCAGAGCAAAGTATTTGCCATAATTTCTTTATTTCATATAAGCACTTAGAAGGTTAATAGAACACATTTTTGCCATTTATGCAAACTGCCTCAGCAGGAGAACATGTTTTTTAGTGGCATTTCACCAATAATTGGAAACAATACAGAAGCCCTCTCTGCAGTAGAAGTTGTTTTGTGAGGCAGTTTGTATTATCAACGCTGTGACTGGCTGAAATGGTAGCTGTGCAAGGCAGGGATAAATTTTACACCAAATCTGAAACGATAGTGAAACATTACTGAACTTGAGTGGGAATTAATTTTCTTTATTGGAACAATTTGACCAAGCCTCCCATTGGGCAACTTTGGACTTGGACAGGTGAGAATGATGATGCATCAGTTTTACTCTGACAGTTACACTCGTCATGTAAGATGTTGAAGGTTCAGCCACCCAGTGAGATCTGAAGTTTTTGTGCTTCTGTATGCCAGAATACTGATGACTGCAATTCAATTAGTACCTTTACAGTTCTTCCCCCTACCCCTCTAAAAACTTGTAATCCAGGCTATTTTACACTCTGTCCAGCAGCTACAAATGCATTTAAACTTTGGGTAAAATGTGTTCAAAAATTTATTTGTAATCGCAATTTTTCTTTATTTTGCTTTGACACTCTCTCCGTGACAAAAACACACTCTTTCCCCATGCCTTGCAAAGAAACCAAAGTTTGGGGCCCAAATATTGTACCCCTCTTGTAGATGGTTAACATGTGACAATTTGTGTACCATTTTTGATCTGATTAGCACTTGCTGGATCACAGGAATGAGAATGAAAAACTGCAACAGTTCAAGCTGGGGTTTTATCTTACGTCAAAAAATGTTGATGTGCAAGATATTTATTGGGACAATGCATCTTCTCCAATTCAGAGATCAGCTTTAAAAATTGTGAATTGATTAACAATATCTCTTGGCAATTTTTTCCAAGTGATTCAAACATAAAAAATGTTCCCAAATGTAACTTGTACTAAAATTTTATCATTTGTTAGAAGTGGTAAAGTTGTAATGTTGACAACTAGTGTCAAGAGAAGTACTGTTTTATTCTGCTTCTTTTTTATGAGAGTCAATTTGTTTGGGTTTTTTTTTTTTGTTTTGTTAACTCAACTTGTCATATACCACAAGAGCTTATGGGATGTTTTTTGCCCATCTGTTCATCCATCAGCACCAGCTTGTTATTGCTGCTCCATCTAAACTACATGTAGAATTGTAATGAAACTTTAGACATGCGTTCATCCCATTTTTCACTTGGTTCTAAACGAAATTTGATTGGACATTAAGTATGGCCAACACAGCAGGCATCATGAAAATCCAGACCTGCCAAACTTTACAACTTGACCTAAAATGACTTTTTAAAAAAATGCGGATTTGTGGAATAAATGCAAAAATTACAGAAATATGATTGTTGCAGTAAAATCCAGATACTTGTTTGTCCTTGTATGATATGGGTCCAGGTTTCTTGTTAGATTTAGTGGAATTTGTCAGGGAACCAGACTAACATTAAAAGATTACATCATACGCTTTCAGCTGCACATTTTTTCATGCAAAACATCTGTATGATCAATTTAATGCTTACAAAATTTTCCAAAAATGACATCCAGCAAGTGATGCATGTTCAAGATGAATAAGAAGGAATAAGATTCTTGTGGAATCAAAGGGCAACAATTCTGTCAATTGCATGTGTAGATTTGGGTATGTGTCATGGCTGGAGATATTACTGTCGTGTGAAAATGAAAACCAAAATAATCTAATAATTACATGAAGTTGGGATATAGCAAGAAGCCATCAAACTCAATAGGGTTTGGAACTGCAGTTTGTGAAACTGTGCTTGAGGTAATAACAAAGTATGATTCACGAACTTTTAGTTGGACATAATATTTACCGTTGCTGCATCAGTCTCAAATGTAACTGAAGAATTTTTTATATGCGCGTTTTCCAACCTTAGATTAGCAGTACATATTTTATTGTACCTCCTTGAAAATTTTTCCAATTTCTGTGGAAAAAATCGACTGCCTTGCTGATAAGGTCTTGTTAGGATTGGCAAGTCTGAAGATCTTTTTATTACTTCTGATGAATGGATAGTTGTATCAGCATGGTGTTTTCACTGAGACTTTCTATGATATCTTGTTTGTTCAAAATCAAAATGGTGTCACTCATACATCTGATACATCAGCTACTGCTGCCATCTCAAGAGTCGTGATCATGCTGCTGCTTCTAAGGTTGGTTGTTGTATCAACATGGAGTTTTTGTTAAATGACTTCTTACTGTACCTAGTAGGTCCTGCGTGATGAAGGTGCTAATCTGACCTCCAAAATATCAATCACAGTGGCAAGCTGGAAGATTTTATTATTGTTACTTCTCCTCGATGGCTGATCATGTCAACATTGCCCATTTGTCATGGCTGGAAATGGTGCACAGCTGATGCCCAATATGGTCACTCTGGCAGCCATCTTGAAAATCTTGCGATTGTTATTTCTCAGAAATGGAAATTCATATTAGTATGGGGATTTCATCAGAAGACTTTTATTATCTTGTTGGATAATCCTTAGTGGCCTTAGAAAATCTTGTTACTCCTACTTCTCTTAAATGAAAAGTCGTTTTGACATGGGGATTCATCAAAAGATTTCATGTGTCTAGTTGGTCTGAAAGGAGAATGATGCAAATCGATCCATAAATGAAAATTTTACCTGTACTCCTTCCAGATTTATGGTTTTATCAGCAAAGTTTTCACCAATAGACTTGCAGACCTGCCAACTCTTATGATTTTGCCCCAAGTCTTACGAAAATTACCCTTAAAATACGGACTTACGGCATACAAGCAAAAACTACGGAAAAATGATCGTTGCCAAAAAATCCAGATCATTGGTTCACTGGTGTTTGATATGGATCAGGGTTTCATATTAGATTTAGTAAAATTAGCGAGGGAACCAGACTAACTTTACAGCAGCACCCCAGACGCTTTAAACTGCACCTATTTGTTCATGCGAAGTGTCTGCATGATCAAACTGTTGATTATAGAATTTTTTTAAAAATGGTGTCCAGAAAGCGATGCATGTTTAAGTCGTAAAGAAAAATAAGCTTCAAAAAAAGTGTTAATAATCAACACAAAAGAATAAAAAGGAGTATTCAGATTCTTGTGAATAAAACTGGAAGGGACACAATTACGTTTATTGGACATCACATGCCAATTTGAGTATGTCTTGTCATGTGAAATGGAAAAAGAATTTGAAAGAATTACATCCAGTTGAGAGATAGCAACAATCCATGAGTTGCATAATGCTTGGAACTAAAGTTTGTGCAGCTGTACTAGTGGTAAATAAAGTCTACAAGTACTTTGCAAACTTTTCAGTTGAACATGATGTTTATCGTCGCTGCTTTGAACTTTTATTTACTTTTTCCACCTTTACAATAGCAGTTATTGGTATTTTGTTGCACCTTAACTGAAAACTGGTCAATCTTATGGAGAAAAATCAACTGCCTTACTGAGACGGACTCGTCAGGGTTGGCAGGTCTAGACTTTTGATACCTAGTTGGTCTTTAATAAAAATGGTGTACATCTGTCATCCAATATGTCCACCACAGCAGCTAATTTGAAAATCTTGTTATTGCTAAAGAATATCAGAGATAGTTTGGAACAATTAATCCAGTCTTGAATTCCTGGAAATTCATTTTACCCAGTAGATTTTGTCAGTTCCTTTGAGGAACTCATTTGTCCCACTGTTATTGCTGCTGCTTCTATTTTCTTCTTACATTTTTTCCACTTCAGATATTATGTACAATGCATGTCATTTTAAATTAACATACTGTACTAGTATATAATGTACACCTAACTGCTGACAACATTGACCCACCATTGCAACAACATACAATCAGATCAGGATCTAAATTGTTTGCAGAAAATGCTAAGTAGAATGAACAGTATAGACAAAGATGTACTTGTGCATACTGCAGTCACAGATCTGTGTCAATACTGCTTGTAGATATTCTAAGTGGAACAGTAGACAGATGTGCTTGTACATAGTGCCATCACAGATCTGTCTATACTATTAGTTGGACATTCTAAGTAAAACGGTGTAGACAAATGTGCTTGTGCATAGTGCCATCATAGATCTGTATCCTTACTGTTCAGTCAGGTGTACATTATACCTTCATGTAATACAACTTCTTACAGGTTTGCTGTTCTGGAATTTGAGAACATAGAGAATACAATGAAGTGCTTGGAGACTCGCAATATGGTGGAGATTCAGAACCACAAGATCCATTTGAGCAAAATTTCTCTCTCTGGAGCACCAAGTAAGTCAAAGATGTCATCCTCAAATTAAATCGAGAGCTGATTTCATGATTCACCTTAGCAAATCACCACACCTTTGTTTATGTGTTTATTATTTTTAATTTTTTACGTGTCTCCTACCCCCAACTGCAACTCTGTGGTCTGAACCAAAAATCCATTATATATATTATTTGTCTTCTTCCAACAAATGCATGGCTGTGGACAGACACTTGTCATGTTTTAACTTAAGCTCAGAATTTTACTATCTCCAAAACTTGACCTGGTTGTCAGGGCATGCAACATATGAATGTGGACGTAATGACAGTCCATTAAAGTGCTTATCACTAGGTCCATTGGGTTAACTAGGTAACAAGTCAGATTCTCTAAGCTATGCAACCGATAAGTATATAGGTAAAATTCTTTCAGATGTCTACAAGTGTCTCATATGGTTGAACTGATTGTTACAGTAATTATGGATGGGACACTAGTTCATTTCATCTTGTTCTTTCATCCTCCACCCCACATCCTGGGAATACTGTTTCCTTTGTCATCTGTAGGAAGTGAGATTAAGTGCCTTGTCCATTGATACTACATTATCCTTGTCAGGTCATGAACTCGGAATCTCCCAATTCAGAGTGCTATGCCTACCCTGATGTTATGCTTTTTACTGTATTTTATGTTTACATATGGCATAATAAGATCAGGCATAAAGTGACAAGACTTCATAGAAATAATAATTGGGGAGACTTTAGCGTGAGGTAAAAAAAACCCATCATTTATTTTGCCTTATTTGTGTACATGAAAACGGCATGAATCCTGATCATTCAGTCCTTAATGCTTTGGCATTTCAGGGAATACTCGGTTCATTCCACCTTTATTTCAAAATGAAAAGAGCTGTCCCATTATGGACTGGTAGATCAGGGACGATGCTGTTCAGTTTGGATTAATCTTATATATGTTACGAACAGACCAGAGAGATTTAACAGTAAAAATCTAGACATTCATAGCATTACCATCAAACTTGTGTTTAAAAAAATAAAAAAATTTTGCACAAGAATTTCTTATGCAAATTTCTGTTTCACCCTTTACCTCGTAGAGTATATGGTTTTTTACATGTAGCAAAGTTACCCTGTGCAGTGTGCTATTAATAGAACACCTATTACCTATTCGACTCCATACACATAGGCCTGCCTGTTAACTGTTAAGCAGTGTAGTGTATGTTACGTTTAACAGCAATTTTAACCATTTTACATTTTTGGTACACAAATATTATGTATGGAAAGGTTTAAGAGTAAAATCCGATTGTTACAGCTGTATAATTATTTTTCACAGAATTTACGTGCATTAAAATCTTGAGAGAAACTCCTTCACCGTTAAGTCAGTGAAACTGCGCGACCAGCCGTATCTGCCATTTCTCGTTACTCGAAATCTACAAGTTCTTTGCGTCTACATCACTAAATCAGCTGAATTTGATAATTTATAAAAACTAATTGCTGCCTACATCAATATCAGAGCCTTTACCTAAGTTATTAAAACTTTCATAGTTGTGATTCTAATCGTGAAAACTCAAGTAAGTACTGATTGAATTCCGCGACCTCCATTTTGGAGCGTGGAGAATATGACCCAGTTACTTTAAATAGCAGATTTCGACCAGAGCATAAACAGCAATCACGTGATCTGATGTAATGGTCATTCACACCAATGAATGTAATATCTAATAGAAGGTTTTCCCCGAAGATGGCGCTACAAAAACCCACTCAGAATGGCTGATGTTTACAGCAGGCGTCAAAAGGTGCTTCCATGAGAATGGTGTAGAGGTGTCAAAAGGCGCTTACATGCGAAACGGGTAGAGGAGTCCAAGGCGCTTCCATGCGAATGGAGTAGAGGCGTCCAAAGGCGCTTGCATGAGGTAAAGGGTTAATGGAAAAGATTTGCCTGCTGCTCAAGTCCATAATGAATTGTACGAGGTAAAATTTCGTACAACAGAATTGTTCATTTCATTTTTTTATCGTTTCTCAAGCTGATGGATCGCAAAATAAAGGAAATCAGCAGAGGGGAAATCGAGGAAGAAGAGATCAAAGAGGAAATCGGGGGAGAAACCAGCAAAGGGGAAATCGCCAGCAGAGAGGCAATAATCAGCAAAGAGGAAATCAAAGATTAGGAAATCAACAGAGAGGAAATCAGCGAAGGGGAAATCAACGAAGAGGAAATCAGCAACAAAATAGGCAAAGAAATGATAGGTCTCGAAATGGAGACCGTAGGGGTCCGAGATTTCAACCTAGGAGAATGGTAGGCCCTTACAATAGGGATTTCCAGATGCCACCACCTCTGATGGGAAATATTTCAATGTGGTCTAGGTTTGATGACAGCAGAGGTGGTGGAGAATTAGGCTATTTTAGGCAGGATAACCATGGAAATGGAGGGATTCTTGGGGAGTCACCCAAGAGGTCAAGAAGCCCTTCAGACGGAAGAGATCAGAAGAGGTTCAGAGGAGAAGATTCGTATGGCCGAATGGAAGATTCCAGACAGAGAGGTAAGTTTAATTTTTTTATTTATTATCAGTAAATTGGGAAAGTTCTGTACATTTTTATACCTTTATCACATTTTTCTAGAATGTACATGAGAATTCAGAATTCTAAACCAGTTTATAAGTCACTTTGAGAACTAGCTAGCATTGCCAATAAAAACCTTTGAGTATTTTTAGCCAACATGTGTGGTGTCGATCACTCAAAACTTTCTTTTATTGTCTAATTACCCTTGTACATACTTTCTATATTCACCATTGATCTGGAGCCTTCGTATATTGTCCTTGACATCTCATCATTCATGATGTTTTTGAACTTTTATTCCTCTTTGGTAATAAACTTCTTTTACAGAGAAATCTTTATCATATAACCTTTGTGACACTATCTAGCCATACAGAGTTGTGTGCTGTAAAATCTAAATCAATCAAGCACCAAGGAATTGAGAATATGTTGATGAGTATGATAAAAACTTTAAACAGGTGGATCAGCATTTACACTAAAAAAAAATTCTTTTTTAGGTGATACAAAGCCTGGATACACCAGTGTTGGATGGGTATGTATAGACTAGTGCAAGACAAAAGTTAATCAGTTCTGCAAGTGCCTATTTTCCCAATGAATTACCATGGTGCATGTATTTAGTGATAGGGTATTGCTTCTATCTGAGTAGTTGATTAGAATGTTTAATGTATATTAGCATTGATACAGATATTATAAAAGACAACTGTTATTTTTGAGTCTAGTTCTGTGAGAGCTCACTGTGGTGATTGCTTTAGCTATTATGCATTGTCTGTCTCAAACTTTGTTAAATGGTGTAACAAAATATTGGTTCACTACCATCGTGTAGTTGGGATTGGTATTTTAACCCATCACCTCACTGCAGTTTAGGCTGTAAATATTTATGTGCCCATATAAACAGAACACCTGTTGCCGAAATGACTCAATACACAGACCTGCCTGTAGAATTTACTGCAGTGTAGTATAGGTTCAACAATTTGCAGGAGGCCCCATATGGCCAAGTGGTCTAAAGCACTTGCCTCTACCAACCATTTCCATCTCTCATTGTGGGTTTGAGTCTCAGGCTCTACCAATTTGGTATGTGAGAAAGCTTGCCAGTAGCTTCCTGTGAGTTGGTGGTTCTTTCTAGGGTTTTCCATGGTTCTTCCTCCACCATTTATACTGGCTGCCATTTATAGCCTATCTTGCACAGAAAAATGGCATTAAATCCAAAACAGCAACTATATATTGTAACCATTTTACCTTTTGGTACAGATGTTCTTATCTGAGAAAGACTTGAGAGTAAAATCTGATTCCTACAGTTGTACAATTATTTTTCATGGAAGAAATTTTTATATACTTTAAAATATTGAGAGAACTCATTCACCATCAAGTCAGTGAAGCTGTGACCAACTGTAGTTGACCTTTCTTAACCTCTAAATCTACAGATTCGTTGTCCAAGTCTACATGCTAAATTGTCTGAATATGATAAATTGTCAAATATCATTGTTGCCTACATTGCCTTAATGAAGCCTTCATTGTTGGAGTCATCAAAATTCAAGAAGCGCTGAATGAAATCTGCAGCCTCCATTTTGGAGAGTGAAGAATCTGACCCAGTTACTTGAACAGATTATGACTAGATCTTAAATAGCAACCACACGATATGACATAATGCTTGTAGTTTCCAATAGGGGGATTTCCCAGAAGGTGGCACGTGAAGACCACCTCATAATGACTGATGTTTACTGCTGGCATCCATACATGCTTGCATGAGGATGGTGCAGAGGTGTCCATGCTTGTATGCAAATCAGATGGCGGCATCCAATAGCACTTTCATCCCTGTGCATCAGAGGCATCCAAATGTGCTTGAACAAGGAAAAGGGTTAAACCCTTTGACTGGTTAATGAACCATATTTGTTGCTTCGCAATCCTGCTTTTTATTATGAAATAAGACAGTCAAATATTGCATTTTAATAATGTCTGACAGTCAGTCATTGTCAAGAAGGCCTGAACAATATCTTGTACTCGATAAGTAGAGAAAGAATAATGTTTGAACTCGCTTTGGCTTTATTTTTTAGCAGGCAAGATAATTTTCTGGATAGCTCCATGTTTTCAATTGATGCCTAAGCTACATTTTGTCAGCCAATGAAATTGGTAATGTTGTGCTTCTTTGGCAGTGAACTCATTCTGTTCAGTCTTTATGGGATTTGCTTGATTCAGTCTTTAGTCAACCATAAAATCTTTTATCTCTATTTTCCTGGGTCCTTTTTATGCACTCTTTGGGCACCATATAGGGGGACTTTCTTGTGCCAAAGATAACAAATAAGGATCTTTGTCACAGACTAAAATTAACCCAGAATGACTGTAGATAAAATATTTTTGTGGAAGATTTGTTGCATACTTGTGTCTGTGCATTTTCATGTACTGTTTTTTTCATTTGGGTTTTTTGCTAGACCTACATCTTGCAAGTGATGTACATCTGATGAATGTAAATTTCATTCAGCTTTCTTATCAGAAGCAACTTTACTTAATTATTTCAAGGACAATCAAGTCGTCTACAGTGAATTCATTTATTTTTGTGGTTATCAGTTTATTGGTTTTTGTGAATTCATTTATTTTTGTGGTTATCACTTTATTGGTTTTTATGGAAAACAGCATTTTTGTTAGTATTTTAGTTTGGGGTTTGGGGAAGCAGGTCTTGAAAAGAGTGCTGTTCACTAGCCTTAGGCTAGGAAATATACATCATGGACAAGTAGTTTCATAATTACAGTAGTCCAATCACTAATAAATCTCAGTACATCTCTTGACATTTTTTATTTTGAATAATAGCCAATATTCAACAGGACTTGCTGATTTCTCAGTCTACTAGTCCAGGATACAAAGACATTGTTACATTCTAGGCCTGGATACGGAAACATTGTTACATTCTAGGCCTGGATACAGACCTGCCTACCCTCATGATTTTGGCATGAATTTCATGACTCAAGATGGTGATTCACGGATTCAAGCTACATGCCAAAAAATTACGAATTCCCGAATCTCAATTGGCTTAATTCATGAATCAAATAAACTTTATCCCATTAAGTGCAAGTCAGAATAGCAGCAGTGGTCACTCATACCCATAATGGTCTGTGTATTGCTAGTTGTGATGTTAGTAGAACTATATTCAGCAGTTAAAGTTTGCCCTGTAGCTAGCATTGTAAAGTGTATAATCTATATTTAGAACAGACGTTTTACAAATATTCATGAAGAAAAATGGGGCCCAACTGAATTTTTAAAAAAAATTAAAATGGCACATATACATACTTGTAGCAACTGTAACTCTTTTTAAACAAACACCAAATGAAGACAGCTTTTTTTGAGTGTAGGAAGTTTTAAGATATTGAAAGATTAGCATGTATCGTAATTTTCTCGAGTTCATATTTTTCCACGCATGTGCCGACACCACTAATCATTTGACGTTTCATCTTGTGGATTAGTACCATTTCATAATTAAGCTGCACAACAGTTAAAAATGTTTTCACCTCCATGGAAAAAGATATGTATTCCGCAAAAGATAAATATAGACTGGAGTATACAGAAAATTGGCCTTGCATTCAGCTATCATACATCGATGTACATTATGCTTTTCGTACAGTAGTATGCCGCAAATTTTAGAATTGGGAATGTGCACAGAGGCTCATACCATTGCTTACATTTCACCTGTCATACATGTACTATATAACAATATTATTATATAGTACATGCATGACATAAATTGTAAGTAACGATACGATGCCTTGTGGGCATGTGGCGGGACGATGTAAAAAAGCACACAGCTTCCAAAAAGCACATAGATAATGGAAAAATGAAGAGAACTCAGCAGATTTCAGCTCTTGTGTACTTTAAGCCACCTACTCAAGTCCTGCAAGCTACCAGTGCTGAAGCATTGTCTGTGAGTTTTCTTGTTGAACATAACCTGCCTTTCTCAGTTGGAGATCAACAACAGTGACAGTGAAAAAGTATTTCCTATTGTAAGGCAAAATAAGACAAACTTTAGTGCCTCCTTAGGTGCTGAAAATTTGCAACAATTTTAGTCACCAAGATTAACCAGCAGGCAAGAAGCCTGAACTGTTTTGAAAACAAATTTACCTTAGCCCAATTGAGGAAGTTCAAGTCTGCCACAGCATCATAACATGACAAATAGCATGAAGTTTGTGTATATCAGTAAATTTGTGTAAATAATTCGTTTTATTTTTTTTTTCTTTGGGATTTTCATATAATGCAGTACTGACCATCAAAGTGGATGGAACTAGTGTCATTGTATAATTTTTCACTAATTGTGTTCAAAAATTACTAATTTTTGTTCCTCTTTCACTAATTACGAGACTGGAGGGTTGGCAGCTCTGTGGATACAAAGACGTCGTTACATTCTAGGCCAGGGAAGAGTCATTTAAAACTGATTTATTGTTCGTGGGTTTTTGAATTTATGATTTGTAGCATCCACAGAATCATTAAAAATTGATACAACATGAAAATATTTTAATGTATAGTAATTTGTATGGGTTCTCAGGGTCCAGTCTATTGTTTGGTTTGTTTTATTTTTCTTTTGGCATTTGCACAATAAAAAGGACCACTAGCCCCATAAAATGCTCCATTACCAGGGTGGCAAATAAAAACTTAAATACTTTGCTCTCAGTACTTGAGTGTGCCACCAAATAACTCTTGTGAAGTTACAGATTGTTAGCATATCTATATCAACGAGACACTTTTGAAATTATGTGCGATTGAAGTGTGGCAATTAGGCAGGCAAAAGTTGCCTAGATATGACAGTCACGATGTATTTTTTTTAAAGATTCTTTTTCTGTTTTTGCTTTTGGCTTTGCATGTTGAGTGGCACTATTGTATATTACAAGATCAGTAATCCAAAAGAAAGAGATGGCAAAATGCATTGCTTTTTAGATCTGCTAGTCGTGAACCAGATCTTATGGGATGGTCTCTGTCCTATGTCGGGGCCCCGAGTGGCCGAGTGGTCTAAAACGCTTTCCGTTACGGATCACTGCCATCTCACCTCTGTCTGCGTGGGTTCGAGTCTAGGATTCGGCGAATGTGGATATGTGAGAAAGCTTGCCAGTAGCTTCTCGTGGGTCGGTGGTTCTTTCCGGGGATTTCCCGGTTTCTTCCTCCACCATTAATACTGGCCGCCATGTATAGCCTATCGTGTGCTGAGAAATGGCGTTAAGCCCCACAACAACAACAACAACAACAACTGTCCTATGTCTGTCTGTTAGCACAAGTTTTTTTGTTGCTACTCGTCTTGAACTACATGGAGGATTTCCATAAAACTTGACATACACATTCATCCCATGGTCTCGTTGGTCCTAAATGACTGGTGCTGCTTGGACATCCAGTATGGCTGTCATCTTATTATCACAACTCCTCCTGAGCGGATGGTCATATCAACATGAGGTTTTCACTAAATCACTTCTTATGATGTCTGGTTAGTCCCAAATGAAAACAGTGCCAATCTGACATCAATGTCGCTACATGGCAGCCATCTTAAAATTCTTATCACAACTTGATCTGAACAGAAAGTTACATTGTTTTAGGTTTTTGACCAGAAGACTGGTTATGATGTCAGCTGGACTTGAATGAAAATGGTGTTGATCTGACAACCAATATCACCACCACATATCAGCCATCTTGAAAATATTGTCGTTGCTACTCCTTGAATGGATGGTTATATCAACATGAGGTTTTCACGAAAAGACTTTATGATGTCTAGTTCTCTTAAATGAAAATGGTGTCTGACTACAGTATGGCTAATACAGCAGTCATCTTGAAAATATAGATATCTCTGCTTCCAAATGGATGGCAATATCATCATTTGGGTTTTCACCAGTTTCTTATGATACCTTGTTGGTCCTAACTGACAATGGTGCCACAACAGTTGTCTTAAACATCTTGCTTCCTGAATGGATGATCATTATAACATGGGGTTTGACCACATGATTTTGAATGATGTCTACTTAGTCCTGAATGAAAATGGTGCCCGACTGACATCCAATAAGTGCACAACTGCAGCTAATTTGAAAATTTTGTTATTTCTCAAGAATATGAAATGGTCTCAACACTCGACTGTTAAAAGGATGAAGTGGTCTTATAATGAATTCCTGGACACTCTTTTCACCTAGTAGACTGTTAGTCCTTTTGAGGGACTACTGGTTTTTTGGCCTGAAGGTGGCAAGATATCTAGGAATTAGCCAGATGTTAACACAGCCGATTCCAAATATACCCATCACATTGATCATGCACCACAGAATTTAATGGACTGAACATCAGTTTAGCAAAACTTGCATGACTGTACAATTATTACACACACCCCACACTCCCCGCGAGTAAAATACTTGGCACTATTCAGAACAAATCATTGTAATGACTTTGGAATACTTTCACTATTGCCAAGTGTGTTGGGTTGATCAATTTTTGATTATATGATTCTAACAGTGTTGGACCAATCAATGTAAATGGTAATTCATTGTTCTGTCATCAGTATTAAGTTCATTTTGCATTTCGAGTCACTTTTGCACTGTTCAAAGTTTACTGTATTGTTAATAGAGGAATAATTGATATTTAAGCATAATTTTTGGGGTACACTTATTATCTACTCTTCATATAACCACTAGCTCTGTCCTGAAGATAAAGTTGTGGCTGATGTGAAATTCTTTGTTGCCCATCTCAGGCAGATCTTAAATTGAGGCCTGAGTTGTCAAGTTCCGTATGCACAATCGTCAGATTTTGTATGAATCATTTCTGACTCTTTCATCTGAAAATAAAGAAATTTTTCAAATAGTACAAATATTATTTAATATATTTTAATGTTTAAATCTTTCTTATTCATAGGGTGGTCCTGCAAATACTGGCAGAAGCAGCAGGTAATGCAAAGATACTTCAGAGAATTTTACTTCCTCATTTTTAAATTAAAAATATAAGGGTATAAGCCATTGTTCTTGTCATGTTTTACAGTATGTGTAAATCTTCCATTGTTCAGAAACTTTAATTTTGATGATTGCTCTTTCGTAAATGAAATTTGAGTCTAAGTGAAAATTCGGTTTATCCGCAATTAATATATCTTTACTGGGGAATGTTATGAGCACCATGAAATTTGCCTTGAGTTATAATAGTAATGTAAGGTGTGTCTTGAAGGAATTATGTATTTTCAAGTGTTTTATATCTCTAATGTGGATCTTGTATTTTACCAGTAACCCAGAGGGTGAGACAGAAGCAACACTTGTGTACCTGAAACATCAGCTGGCAGCTATGGAGAAGAAATTGTGAGTTTTCTTCTTTCTTTTTGTTAAAAGAAAATTTTATTTGTATGGTGGCTAGACATCAAATCTAGATGGCTTTCTCTGATATTTTCTTGTTCATTTTTTTCTTATAACATCTTAAAAAGTATGTAAAGAAAATAATTATAAAATTTAATGATGATATATGTAGTTTGTGCTCTCTCTATTTGTGAGGTTTAATAATGGTAATGCTTTAGTGACATCATTTTGTTTTTTCATCATTAGAGATACATTCTGCCATTTTTGTCAAATCCATCCCTCTGCCATATTAATGTTATGGAAATAAACTTCTGCCTCATGACTCCAGCAATTCATCAGTATGTCATACAGGGAAATAAACTCTTTCCTCATGAATCCAGAAGTTCATCTGTATGTCATATTGGGAAATGAACTATGCATCATGAATCCAGCAGTTCATCTGTGTGTCATATAGTGAATTAAACTCCTGCCTCTTGAATCGAGCAATTCATCTGTATGTCATATAGGGAAATAAACTCTTACCTAATGAATCCAGCAATTCATCTGTATGTCATCTATTGAAATAAACTCTTACCTCATGAATCCAGAAGTTTCTATATGTCATATAGGGAAATGAACTCCTGCCTCATGAATCCAGCAGTTCATCTGTGTGTCATATAGTGAATTAAACTCCTGCCTCTTGAATCCAGCAATTCATCTGTATGTCATCTAGGGAAATAAACTCTTACCTCATGAATCCAGCAATTCATCTGTATGTCATCTAGGGAAATAAACTCTTACCTCATGAATCCAGCAATTCATCTGCATGTCATCTATTGAAATAAACTCTTCCTCATGAATCCAGAAGTTTCTGTATGTCATAAAGGGAAATGAACTCCTGCCTCATGAATCCAGCAGTTCATCTGTGTGTCATATAGTGAATTAAACTCCTGCCTTTTGAATCGAGCAATTCATCTGTATGTCATATAGGGAAATAAACTCTTACCCCATGAATCCAGCAATTCATCTGTATGTCATCTAGGGAAATAAACTGCATTTTGAATCCAGCAATTTGTCTATATACCAAATAGAAAATAAACTCTCAAGTATGGTCTTTTGGACCTGTACATCTGGTTGCATGAGGTATTTTTCAGAATTGATGATTTGTATTTCCATCCATCCATGCAGTAAGAGCCCACTGGTCAGCTTCCCAATGATTCCAGACATCCGATAGTACCTTTTGACTGGTAGCCAGAGTCCATTACATTTCGGTTAGCAGTGCCACATTCCAGCCAGTCATTCCTGTGGTATACTGGTCAAATGGGGATCCGAGTCAGTCTGTCTGTTTCACTGCACATTCCATCCAGGTGGTTTCTTAGCAAACCATCAAGTTGGCTACCAAACTGACCAGCTAGCAATGTCACTTACCTAGCCAACAATTTAAATGGCAGACCAGTTATTCACAACATATTCATTACTATGTCATACAAAGGGATGATGTCACTGCCTTGTGTATGCTACAGACCTGTATATCTTCCATTTTGGCACTCTTGTATTGACTTTTTTTCTACAAATCAAATTGACAATTCAAGTTGTTGCAGAAGGACTTCAAATTTAACTTATCCAGCCCTTTCCCCTTCAACAACACTTGCCAGCCAATATGGAGGTGGAAATTTTTGCAGAAGAACTTTGTGTTAACACTGCAAGCGAACAGAGGATAGAGTTTGCAGTCCGAGCCCTCATTGGGTTTTATTCCAGGCATTTTCTAGTATCCAAAGCTAACATAAAACTCTTGCCAGATATAGACCTCATTAGGCTCCACAAAATGGTAACTGCACATTTAGGATTCCATGTTGAGGTGTGAATTTGTGGTCAGCATAGGCCTAACTGATTTATATTTCCATGTCCCAATTCATCAGGGTTCAAGAAATTTTCTTTAATCGACTTTCAAGGAACAAGATAACCAATTTTATGTATTGCCATTTAGCCTTGACATCAGTTCATGGGCATTTATAAAAATCATCACTGTGTCGTCACACTCGTCAGTTAGACTTCATCAGGAGTGACTGCAGCATACTTGGATAAGATTCTTCAAAACACATGGTAAGTTCATCTTTGTTGAAGGATCGGAACAATGTTTACTGCTTAGATCAGTTAAGTTTTCTTATGACAGAGAAATCACGTCTTGGCCTATCTCAGCACTTAGACCACTTTGGTTTCAAGGTTTTGGACCAATTTCAACCTTGTTCAGCTTCCTCACATATGCTTGGCATGGAATATCCAGCTTGTAGAGTTGATTTTATTTCCAACAATGAGTGGATATCAGTGAGCTTTGCACAGTTACTCAGTTTGCTTAATGTGGCTGCTATTTTGATTTTTCTCCACTGTGTTTCATGCACCCTTTGGAGCACATCTTTCCAGTGATCTCAATAAGCAAGTTACGATCTCGACCACAGTAGTATTAATCCTGCATCATTGGTATAAGAAGCAATGGCTCTTAGCAGGAATTTGTCTGGAAAGTTCCAACTGGAAGTTAGTAAGTGGGGGCCAGAGGAGTTGAATCTTTGCATCAGCCTTCAATAATTTAAGGTTGTTGTATCAAATTTAATATAATAGTAAATATAATTGTAATACAGTAACTGTCATTATTGCCTTGCTTACCTCTTCCAGGCTCTGTTTGCGTGGGTTCGAGTCTTGGGTTCGGCTAATGTGGTTATGTGAGAAAGCTTGCCAGTAGCTTCTCATGGGTTGGTGGTTCTTTCCAGGGTTTTCTATGGTTCTTCCTCCACCATTTATACTGGCCGCCATGTATACACCATCTTGTGCTGCAAAATGGCATTAAACTCTACAGCAGCAACAACAAGCTCTTCCAGGAGCATGTCCACTTGTTGAAACTATAAATTCAATCTCCACTTAGTATGGTGAGTTCTAGAAGAGAAAGAAAACAGTCCCACAGGGTTCGCACGGTCTTTGAAAGTTTGGGAAAAATTGGGTAGCATTTTCCAGGACTTGAAACTTTGATCAAGTAAATTACCCTGTGGTCTTTGAAAGTCTTTGAAAATTGGAATCAACCTGAAAGTTTTAATTTATTTCCATAACAACAAATAAAATTCCATCCAAAACTTGCAGAAAATACAGTAGGATTATTTTGCATTCATCATTTTCTCACAAAACTTTGTATTCAAAAGGTTAGGCAAAATAGGTCTTGGAAATCTGTGTTTGTGGTCTTTGAAAGTTTGGGAAAAGCCTTTGAATTGTCATTTAGAATTCTGTATGAACCCTGTCCCAATCCGACTCCTACTTCATGGGCCCATGCAAATTACTCATGTCATTGGAGGAATTATATAAATACAATGGCGTGCAATTTCACTGTTAGAAATTGCTTTTGTTTTGTGTGCTAAAGACATATTTTGGCATTGTAATCATATATTCCATATTGATCAAAATGATAATCCCTTAAATCCTTGTAAATTTTGAGTGTTATTTCAGCTCTTCTGATAGAATTGAGAGTTTGTTGCCCCATTCTAATCAAGTACCAGTTTAAAATTATCACATTACCTTTTGTCCAGTGATGGGGCATGTATCAACTATTAATTAGTTCTGGAATTTTATTTCATCTTTTCAGACGGTTGTATTGGAATATTTTGTACAATATTTTTCATGTCAGGATGTGGTTTTCACTAGATGACCGCTTATGTATGTTTTGCCCATGTTAAGAATTGTGCCGATATACCAAATATAACCACCTTAGCAGCCATCTTGAAAATCTTTTCAAAATTCCTACAGAAAGGATGGTCATACCATATGATATATTGGTCCTCAACAATGCTGATCTGATGTCCAATATGGCCACCACAGTTGCCAACTTGAAGAATCATGTCATTGCTTCTATTGAATGAAAAGTTATCATCATGGGGTTTTCACCAGGAGACATATGATGTTTAGTTGGTCCTCAATGAAAATTGTGCCACTTGCACAACCAATACGACCAATACAGCAGCCATCTTGAAAATTTTGTCTTTGGTAAACCTCTAAATGAATAATTATATCAACCTTTTTTGGTCCTAAATGAAAATGGTGCTTTTGAGACATTCAGTATGGCTGCTAAAGTGACAATCTACAAAATCTTATCATCATTCTGAATGAATAGTCACTGAGAGACTTCTTCCTATGCCTAATTGGTCAGGGATAAAAATGGTGCCATTCTGACCTCAGATACTGCTGCCACAGTGGCCCTCTTGAAAATCTTGTCACTATTCCTAGATGACTGGTCATATTGTTAATTATGCTTTGTCCAAAAGACCTTGTAATATCTAGTTGGTCCTAAATGGAAATGGTGCCAGTCTTATGTCCAATATGGCCACCATAGTAGTTACCTGGAAATTTTGTTTGTTATTTCTAAAAGAATGGGCAGGCGTATCAACACAGCGTTTTTGCAAGACTTAAGATTTCTTATTAGTCCTAGTGATGTCCTGTTGGTCCTAAATGAAATGTTGGCAATCTGACATCTAATATGTCCACCAAATGAATTAATTTGAAAATCTAATTATTGCTTAAGAATATTGGAGATGGTTTCAACACCAGGTAGCTGAATAGAAGAAAACTAACTTGTCTTTAATTCTGGGAAGTTCTTTAAATCCATGATAGCACAAGTCTCTATCAAGCACTCCAGTTTGCTCTAGTTTTGGCATGCAGAGTGAGGGTGTTGCGTACTCTTTCAGTGTACTTTAAGTATCTTCAATTCAGATGGGAAGTTTGAATGGTCATAATGATGCAGTCAGGTTTCATAGCTAAGAAAATATTGCCATCCTTCACTTCCTCACCTCAATTGATATGTTCAGAGGCAGCAAAGCAAGATCCAAAGGTGCTCTTAAGCATTGATTGAAGCTGAAGCAGATGGATCGTGGTGCCTGACCTCTTTCTTGTTATGGCCAGGAAAAAGGATATATAACCAATGGCTGAAGTGGATAATACAATCAGCATAGGGGCCCCAAGTGGTCTAGAGCACTCACCGTTACGGATCACTGCCAACTCACCTCTGCATATGTTTGAGCCTCGGGCTTGGCCAATGTGAGTACTTGAGAAAGCTTGCCAGTAGCTTCTTGTGGGTGGGTGGTTCTTTCCAGGGTTTTCCCTAGTTCTTCCTCCACCATTTATACTGGCCGCCATGTTTGGCCTATCTTGTGCTGAAATATGGTGTTAAACCCTATAACAACAACAACAACAACAATCGGCATACTCTCAAGATTTCAACTCATGAGATTAAACCTGTCTCAGCAGGCCTTGTGCTCAAACATATGTCAGTAGTTAATGGCACACACAGCCAATCTTCTCAAGTTTTTGTCTCCCTGATCTGGCACAGTTGAATCTGGTGGGTTCAGTTGTTGTGATTCACTAGAATTTTTTCTCAGCAAGGAAAAGTCTTTGCTTTCTTCATGCTTGTATTGCCACTTTGAGTTAAGTGACTGTTGATTGTACTGTCTTTGTATTAGGAAAGTAGTTGAACCTTCACATAGGGAATCCATCCATTTTTCCCCTCAGTGTATGCCCATCAAGAATCCATCCATTTTTCCACTCAGTGTATGCCCATCAAAGAGTCTGGATGCTGTTCATTGTCTCCCCCTGTTGCCTTGTTCTCCTAATACTAATTTGATTGGGAAATATAGTCAGAAGGAAGTAAATTTGTTAGTAAGTTCTGTTTCTCAGAAAATAACCCAGTTAGATTAATATTAAAACCTCCCACAATTCCACATCAATGAGAATATCTTGATGTATTGCTCAGCATAAACTGGTAAACATATGGTTGGTGGGGAGCCACCTAATGGTGGTGTGTAGAGGTAATGGTAAGAGTTTCTTGTCTTTGTTTGTATGGTATATAGATATGGGAAGGAAAAACTTCATCTTCCTGTGATACCTGGATTCAAGAGGTAGTGAACTTTATTTCCCAAACATTCATGTGATTTGGTAAGTCTTCTCCTAGAAACATAATTGCCTAAAATTTACATTTCCCCATGGAAATGACTGTATTGTTCTCATTATGATTATTTTTGTAGGGTACATTCCCAAGTCATGCCTGCAGCTGGTTCTGTTTCCAGTTCAGGAAGAAGCTATGGCAGTGGTTACAGCAGTATAGGACATGCAGGTGAGATATCAAGAATGTCAAAGTTTTGAAGCCAGAGGGTATTTGAAGAAATCATATGGATGATATTGGAGTCCACACTTTCTTAAAATAACCCTGCATTAAAGTATACAGTATTCAAGGCTAAGTGAGCAGTAGAAAACCTCATGCTCATAGCTTATATTGGTACTTTTGGATATATTGGGTCTTAGGGAGGATATCTTGCATGCTGCCAGTCCAAGTGGAGCTATCTGTTGATTAGCATTTGACATAAAACTTTTTCCACCTCAAAGCTTGTAAAAGACCCAGTGTAAAACCAGATCATTTGTACACATTGTATGTTTACAGTCTGTTGAGGGCAACTGTCATTTTCAAAATTTCAGTTTAGTGGAGTGTAATTTTATTTTTAGTCTGCAACACATCGGTTCCCCAAAAATTTAAAGATGCCAAAACGGATGACCTATGTCAATTTGGTAGCAAGATGATCAATTTATGTTGTTAAGGTCTACAAAGAATAGAGTTTTAATTTGATTTTGGGAGGGAATGTAGCTTTAAACTTCCTTTGTATTGATTGTACAGCATTTTTGGGGATAAAAATGAGAGTGCTGTGATGGAAATAAAACTAGGAAATTGCCATTCTTGGATGGATGATCATGTACCTGTTCGTGTGCTAGATTTAAAGGAGACCAGAAATCAATGGAAATATAGAATAATAATAAAAGCACTATAGAAGAAAACCTTATTCTGAAGTATCATTTGCGACCATAATGCCAATACAGTAAAACCTGTCTTGAAAGACCACTGCTATGTGAGACCACCTGTCTTGAGAGACCACACTCTCAATGAACAAATTTGTGATTATATAGCATTGTTACCTGCTATGAGAGACCACCTGTCTTGAGAGACCATAATTTGCTGGCAGAAGAGGTTGTCTTTCAAGACAGGTTCTACTGTATTTAAATATTGGCATATCTTCAAGGCGCTGAATTTCCAAGACCTTGTATGCAAAATTTCCGCGCCTATTCGGTTACTTTCGTGATGAGATGTCATAGCAACTACTCCAACATCCCGACTGGCAGTTGCCAGCGTAAAAGACAATGCCATTTTGCGTTGCGTACAGGTGTAATGGCACATTAAGAAAAGGCTGTGGACAAAATTTTTTTTCTTTTCCAAAAATTGAAGACATAATGAAAGTATGAATACATTATTGCAAGCGAGTTGATTTCATACATCATACAGCACTCTGTGCTGATTACATTTCTCAAAGGAATGTTGCGAGAGGGATCCTGAAAAAAATGGCCACTTTAGGATACGCAAATGCTAGGCCTAGACTAAAAGTTGTCGCTGTTCCAGACATACCGTTGGATATTTTGAATCCTGGGAAAAGTGTTAAACGTGTGAGTTACAAAAATAGGCAGAAGACAGAGTAAGTGATCACAAAATGCAACAATCAGTTCACAGATCTTTCATCTACACCAGCAGTGCTAAAAAAAATTTGATAGCCCGACACCCGGGGTCCCTCTAATTTTAGTTCGGGCCCATCCTGTAATCAAAGTGAGGTGCCCGTCGAAAAAAAATTGTTTGCCTGAGGAAATGAGTAAATGTTGACATACATGCCATAACACGGTACAATCTAAATCAAATCACCGCTGTCCTAGGTGAAATTGAGATCTGATTTTAATGAAATGGAAGCTTTGCTAAAAATAAGATTCTAAACCCCTGACACAGTATGTTTTGAGAAAACACAATTTTCAGTAATCTTAAAAAATATTTTAATTTTTTTTAAAAAAAAACAACAAAATACCCCTTTTATCCTATGCTGGTTACATGTATTATGTATAAACGGTAATCTGTAGTGATTGGAACTGATATAAAATTATCACTTTTGCAGTATAAATAGCAGCGATTAAAAAGAAAAGAGGTCAGGTATAAAGTCAAAGTTTTACATTAACTAGCTGACAATAGAAATGGGGGGAGGCGTCAGCTGACCCCACCCCTTGCCCCAATGTGCGAGCGCTCAAGGGACGCGCCATTTCTCCCTGTGATACGCCTTATAATCCCCCAGGACAAGCCCCTTTTCTCATATTCTGGTCAGTAACTAATTAACAGTTAATCCTTATCCTTGTATTTATCTTGTGAAAAGGACTGCCATTCGGACCATGTTCGACAGTGTGTGTATGTAAGCACCAGTAGTTGATTGGCAAATAAACAATTCGCTATTTTGTTGTAACTGACAGTTCATATCTGCAGTCTCAAGTTACGATACGTGTGGCAACTGTTTTTTTCCCACGTTTTATGTCCCACCTTATTTCCTTAAGTTTAAGTCTTAAGGCATGTAACACTGTTTACTGAATGAAAATATTTATTCTGAATTAGTTTTTTTGGGGCGCATATACTGCATGGTATATTTTGTTTTATGCCTTCTTTTAATTTAATCATGGTAATTAAACTTCACATATACAGTAGAGGAATGTCAGGTGTTAACTGGCCGAGTTTCTTTGGCAGAAATGGAGATGTTGTTTGCAGAGAAAATTACAAAGCATTCACAGTGATTATTCATGGGATTTAAGCTAATTGGTGACAATTTTATTTTTTTATTTTACGGAATCGTGGTATCTTCCATGCAATTTAATCACTACCCGCCTACGATATGTAATTTATAAACATTACAGTTGAATTAAAATTTGTAGAGAATTACATACACAAAAGGAAAAATTTTATTTCTGGTTACCTTTAAGGAGTTAACTCAGTACTGTTGATATTGCCACTGCAACTGCTTCAGTGGCCTAAATGGTTGGAGTGTCTGCCTTGGATGCAGGAGGTCATAAGTTTGAACCCTGGCCAAGTCATACCAAGACTTTTAAAAATGGTACTAACAGCTGCCTCACTATGTACTCAACATTAAAAGGTTAGTGTTAGGACTGGTCATCCTGGTGTCAGGATATTGTGACTGGGTGAGACATCATGCTACATGTCTACGATATGATGCCCCAGTGCTAGACATCACTGTATACTGCCACATTGCAGACATCGTAGCAATATGACTGAAAAATTGTTAAAGCTACATTAAAAATCCAAATGACACACACACACACAACAAAGGTACAGATAGGATAAACTTAGCAATGCTGTAAGGAATGAACTTGTTGAGTCAAGGTGCTGACTTGTGACACTGTCCATTATAAAAGCAGCTCCTGGAAAGATCACTCATTTGTTTCATTTTCTCACTCGAAAGTATTGTTTACAAAATAATTTTCTCCACTTAGTGCAAGTGATAAACCATGCATTCATGAGATTGTTTGACTAGCATAAGTACCAGTAAATCCTTGCTGGTACGAGTTGCCGGTGGTAGCTCTAATTTAGTGGAAACGCTGATGGTGTAGAACCCGTTTTCATCAATAAATTTTACACTGATTGATAGACAAAATTTTCAAAGAAATGATCTGTTGCTACATGTCCAACACACCAGACACCTGCAGATATATTCATGTGACAAAATAGATAACTGGCATTGACATCAAAATGACAGGAGATCAATTCTGCGACTGTGCAAAGAGCATACTTTAAAATGCAGATGCTTCAGGGTACTCAAACGAGGCAGGGTACTCAGTCAAGGCCGACTTGGATTAAGTGTACAAATGTTTTTCTCTTTTTATCTTACAAAGTTTGCGTGATTTTATCATTTTAAAGAGGGTCACAAAACTATTGAAGAAAACTCTTGTTAGGAAAGACGTTTGTGATTGATCAGTGGGTAGTGGCAGCAGTGAAGCAGAGATGTAATAAAGATGCTCAATACACTGTGGAAGTTGCTTTTATTTAATGTATTTTATTTTATTTTATTTTATGCTATCATTAGCATTAATTCAGCTGCTGTTTTCAATATATTGAAGCACTGTTTGAAACTCTGAAAAAAGGCTTATGCAAGATGGATTCCACATTTGTTACCAGCTGCCCAAAACATGCTCTGGTTGAAATTGACAGATTGCTACTAACCAAATATGAAAAGAGTGACTAGAAACATTTGAATGAGATTGTCACAGGTGATAAACATGGATTTACTTTTTTTAACCCAATTTGAGAACAATAATATTTGGATCAGAGAGAAAAAAACCAAAGACCACAAATAGCTAGACAAAGTGTTGTAGATGTCCCACGAGTCCAGAAGTTTATGGTAACCCAAATGACTAATTAAGCCTGATTAGCAGTTCTGATGCACTTGCATACACATGTACCAGTAAATACCAGTGCATACATATGTAGCAGTAAATGACCAGTGTATACACATGTACCAGTAAATAGCAGTGCATAATTATGTAGCAGTAAATGACCAGTGCATACATATGTACCAGTAAATACCTGGGCAGATGAATGAGAATAGGCAATACTTAAATGAGGAAGTTGTGTGCTTTTATGCATTTTCAGTATACAGTAGTCCCCCTCTTGAACAGCCCCCCTGACCAGCGGCCACCCGCTCCTTTTGGGCAGAATCCGTCGGCACTGACGAGTTTGTGTTCAAAAGTACCCCTCACAAAAGGCCACCCTGCTGACGCGACCAGTGGCCAGCATATTAATGCAGAAATATAAAATTACCCCTCACAAGTGGCCGCATTTTATTTTGTAATATGTATCCAGAATCAGTATTTTATTCATAACGTGTGTTAAATAATCTGATTTCTGTTTCCCGATGTCAGGTTTTCGTTACTGAAAGAAGTGTTGACTAAAGTACATGTACCACTAAGGTTAATATATCATTTACGCCCCACGAGAAGCCACATTTATTCCATAAAGCTGAGAAAGACTCAAATCTTAATCCATACAAACAGGTAAGTACACGTAATCCGATTAGCCTTACTGCTGTCTTATCGTGAGATGTCCGGTTTAGTCACTCTGATAATTGTTAAGATTACAATTATTGAACAGTAATAACAGCTGAGAAGTGGCGGTATTGTTGTACATTACACAGGTCAGCAGGAAAATGGTTTGATAGCCTTTATGGCTTCCCTTAGTAGGATGTTGAGCTTGTTCACTTTCATAATTAGTGGCTATTATTACTGACAATAATTGTCAAGTTTACAAATCTTAACGGCCGCAAGGTCAAATCTGCGTAAATATCGAAGCCTTTTTGGCTTCTCTCACTTAGTGTAAAGAAATGTAAACACATTAGGGTACCAGACTGCAATTAATGAATCACGTGACAAGATCGCTACCTTTAAAAACACATGGCATTTTGTTTAAATGCAGAAAATTGTTTTATCAGTCTTGTAGTTGGCAACACTGATGATTACAACCGGACGTAATTGTCAAGATCATAGCAGGGTCAGCATGGGGTAAAAATAGATTTTCTGCAGACACATGCAGAGAAATTAAACTTGAACAAAACAGGATACCAGACAAAGACCGAAAAATCACATGACAACACATTTATCGCTTCCTTTATGAAGAAGGCATTTCGTCCGCTCTACAAAAGTTTCGTCTGCATAATTAAATCACATACAGTTCGCAACATTCGAATAAATCATTACCAAACATTAACATGTCATCACGTAAACGGAGATGATTATTTTAAAAAAAAGGTCGGTTATTCTACTGGACGACATCGGGTGAGGTGGGGAGGGGGGAACTTGCTGAACAATTTTAGATAGAAAAGACTCGAATAAAACATTTTTATGTTGAAAACACTCAAATAAACAACATTGTAACCAATAAGGAGGTTATTCAGCAGCAGTGGGAAAATGGAGCAAATAGAAAGAGAATTATGTATGTACCAAGATTTAAATGACGTTTTTGAATGGTTTTGCAATTTGCATGACAACAACACCCACTCACATATCACACTTAAGCCAAGAATAAGAACTATTAATGCATATTCAGTTGAAATAAGTCTATTATTGTAACAAGAAGAACCTTTTAATAATTAATGTTACTTTTAAACTAAGATATTAAATGCTTTGAAGAATGTAGCTTTCTTACTACATACATGACATATACTTCTCACAAAAAATTTAGTCCCCCTCTGGAAAGGCCACCCGTCTTATAAGGCCACTCTCCCGGTGCAGAAGGGGTGGCCGTATAAGAGGGGGACTACTGTACTTAGTGACTGCAAAATGACAATGAAATAGAAAAGAGAATTGTGTTTTCATACTTTCAGAAATGCTTCCCCATTATAACAATTGGATATTGTTATTAAATAGGCTGAAGTTACTGAATTTAATTATGTGGTTGTTTGCGAGAATTTTTTTTTTTGTAGGTCTATTGGGCATAGACAAGTCGAGTTTATGGGATGGTCTATTGCCCATTCATTTGTCCATCCATCTATCAGTATAAGCTTTTTATTGATACTCTTACACTATTCAAGGGATTGCCATGAAACTTTACACTCACATTCATCCCATGGTCTGGTTTGTACTTAGTCCTACAATGTAAGACGTCGACCCTGATATTTATGTTCTTTTGATCAACCTCTTACAGCCTAAATTAATCATGTTGTGTACTTTTTTCCCCAGTTGACTGACAGGGAATGAGAGGCCAAATATCCAGAATATGTCACACGCTTGACAGCATATACTGAAACATTTCCACAAATTGAAGTATATTATATAGTCAGACTATACTTATTCCCAATGGATTTTCAGGTTCTGTTGACATTTCAGTTGGTTGAAATGTGATGGGTACTGAAGAATGCCAAAGTTGGTTTAAATTGAAGTACCAAATATTCCTAATTAACTCCCCCTCCCCTTTTTATGAACAGAAAATTTCAAAGATGCAATGTAAGACCTGTGCTTTTCATTACCCATCTGCTTTAGATTCATGATTACAACAAAATGCTACAGTGGTCTCAGTTGATCATAATATATCAATGAGTGTATAAATTACTAGTCATAGACACCTGTAGTATTAAACATGATGCAATAGTTGGGTGATGAGTTCAAAGACTTACTAGGCTTCAGTCCTACTTCAACCAGCTGAGTGGAAAAATGTGATTGAGTGCGTATTTTAACTGTGCTGATATTTACAGTGACTGAATTCAGTTGCAGAAAGATCCCAGGTGTATATGTGGTCATTATAAGAGTACTTCAAAAGAACAACTTTAGCCTTCATTATTGTGCTCTAATAAATGCCTCCCATTTGGAAACTGTAATGCTGGGGGGGGGAGGCATTAATTAGTGAATATATAGTATGTTTCTTTAACAAAACAAATAAAAAAATATACTAATATTGAAGAAAGCTATTAGACGGCTTCATTTCCTTAAAGATACTTTTATCCCTTTAACTGATTTCAGCACTCACTAGCTTTCTACATGTTGCAGCCAACTGAAATGTATGTCAGTGGAACTTGACAAAATGTCCACTTGCTTCACCCAAAAATTGTATAATGATGTGTATTTAGATCAAATTTCAATTGCCATCTGATATCCAGTATGTATACCACAGCAGCTAATTTGAAGGATCACTTCACAGTCGCAGGGAGAAATGGTCTTATCTGGAATTCCTATAAACTGTTTCCTTCAAGGGACTTTGTGTGTGTGTGTGTGTGTGTGTGTTTGCATGAATGCATGCACGTACATGCATACATACATCCATAGAAATAAATATATATTATGTTCATTGTGTAGGTGCAGTTGGTGGTGCTAGTGGCTATGCGACAGGTACACACACCAGTGGATATGGCAGCTCAGTTAAGCCAGGTATTAGTTATCCCTCCAGTGGTTACACATCAGGTACTTACAGCTCAAGTGGCTACAAATCTGGAAGCTACACACCAAGTGGTTATAGTTATGGATCAGGTGGCCACACAGCGGATTCCTTGATGGCTGCTTACTACTCTGCCTACTCTTCAGGAAGCCAACCTCGCTCTGGAGGAGGATCAAGTAGGATTGAGGATGCTTACAACAAGTTTAGTAAGTTTCAGTAACAAGTTGAAATCCAAATGAAGTCGAGTAAAGATGTACAATACAGCATATTATTACTTGACACATTCTTTTATGGCGCAGGAATATACATTCAAAGAATTCAGGCAATGGCATAATTCCCATGCCATATTTAAACTAAAATATTATTTAAATACTATCCTGGGACATACCTGTTTGTGAATAGATAATTCGCATAAGTTAAAATAATATTTACTGACAGTCATCTTGAAAATCTTATCACTATTACTCTTTAACAGAAAGTCATTGACATTGGGTTTTCATAAGAAAGACTTATGATGTATCTAGTTGGTCCTAAATAAAATTTAAGTATATCTGATGTCTAATATGACCACCACAATGTTCATCATGAAAATTTTGCTATTGATAGTACTCCTGTATGGATATTCATATGAGCATGAGGTTTTCACTAGAAGACTTCAGAAATGTCTGCTTGGTGCAGAGTAATAGTGCCAATCTTAAAACCAATATGGCCATTATGGCAGCCATCTTGAATATCTTGTTATTGCTATATCTCCTGAATGGAGACTGATTGACATGGGGTTTTCTTCACTTATTATGATGTCTGGCTGATTCTAAATGAACATCGTGCCAATTTGATGTCTAGTTGGACCAAGTTTAAAATGGTGTCATTCCGATGTCTAATGTGGCAGCCATCCTGAAAATCTTGTTTTTGCTACTCCTTCTAAGAAAGTCATACTGACATGGAGTTTTCACCAGAAAACTTACATTTTGTTGGTCCAGAATGAAAATAGTGCTGCTCGCAGATGCAGTATGACTGCCACTGCTGCCATTGTCTTGAGAATCTTCTTCTTAATCATCCAGAATGGATGGTCATTTCAGCATGGTTTTTAAACTAAAAGACCTCTTAATATGTGAAAATGTTGCCAGTCAGACATTAGATATGGCCACAACAGTGAAAATGTTACCAATCAGACATTAGATATGGCCACAACAGTGAAAATGTTGCCAATCAGACATTAGGTATGGCCACAACAGTGAAAATGTTGCCAATTAGACATTAGATATGGCCACAACAGTGAAAATGTTGCCAATCAGACATTAGATACGGCCACAACAGTGAAAATTTTGTTATCACTACATCTCCTGAATGAATGATAATATTAGCATTGGATTTTGCTGAAAGATCATGTCTAGTGTGTCATAAATGGAAATGGTGCCGATCTGAACTCTAATATGGCCACCGCAATATCTGTCTGGAAAATCTCATTGTGGCTACTTCTCCGAGCTGTCTGGTCATTACAACTTTTGCTTTGACCAGAAGACTTGTGATGATGTCTGATTGATCCTAAATCTTTACATCTAATATCCAAATGGCTACCGTGGTAGCCATCTGGAAAATCTTGTTATTATTGCTGCTTAAAATGGAAAGCATTACTCATCATTGGGTTTTCACTGGAAGCCTTTGTGTACTGTTTCATACAAGACATTGTAATTATTGACTTGCCAGCAGATTTTTAAATCTAAATATCAGTTGCATAAGAGTCTTGGAAGTGTTAACATAGTTGAAGTATGTGGGCAAGATGATGTTAATTATCCAGTAATGGCATGGAAAGAAGAAGATTAATAATGTCGGAAAACTATTCGGCCTGTATCTTGATCGAGTTAACGTGATCCCATGCATTTTATATCATTTTCTTTTAATTTCACATGATGCTGAATCTTTAATATTGTTATGGAATCCAGGGTTTTTCAGTATTCCACTGAAAAATCGATAGTTTGCACCAGTTTATTTTTACAAATTTCATGTGATCTCTTCAGACACTTGAACAATGAAGAATTGATTGTAAGTGTTAAAGATTTTCAGGAATTTTTTCCTTATGCAAATTTCCTCTTTTTTTGCAGTGAGTAGCATATCTGGACAGTAAATTTCAAAGTTTCAAGTACTGCACTGACTGCATAAAGGACATGAGACGTTATCAAGAATAATCCTCAGACATGCTACGACACTGTTAATCAATTTTTTTGGGGTGAAGAGACATTTAAAGTGTTTGTTGGTGACATGCAAGCAAATTATATTTTAGAAAGCAAGTACTTCACCAGGTTTAAAGTTGCCTCAAGGAAATTATAATTTATTAGTTAAAAAGTAGATTTGACTCCTTATTTCTTTCTTTCAGAAACCAGTTTGTAAAGCAAGCATTCAGTGATGAAATATTGTGGAAAGAAGTCCTTTTTTGTAATACTTGTAAATATGAATTTGGGTTACTGAAAAACACGAGATTTTGCACAAGAAATATTTTCTTGCAAATCATGCATTCAAGCCCCTCTGTCATAAAACTTTACTTAGCATTTTGAGTAGCAAAATTTTACTCTTATCTTGAAAATATTACTCAAAATTAATAAATGCAACCCATTGATTGATCAGAATCTTTTTAGAATTAGATCTGAGTCCAGTTTCATTTATGATGGTGTCTGGAAGGAATCAAAACACATGTATGACTTGCAGATTGAGAATGCGATTGTATAATTTGTAGGCAGATCAGGATCCATGTTTTAAAAAATTATACAGACTCAGATATGCCAGAGCAAGATGTGATAGCAGATCTGGTTCTTCACTTTTCATGGAAGCACACTTTGTACATAAGCAGATATGGTTGCTATATACCGGGACATTTTGTGTCTGGTTTATTGTAGAGCCCAAGTTGGTGGGTGAAACCGTCACTTTTCTGTCTTTGTCATCATGAACAGTTTGTTTTGATTTCAATTGAATGTTTTTCATTGCTTATATTTCCTAAATCCCTAGATGTATTTTCATTATACTTTGGATCAGTTATTGTAAACATTCATTTAGCAACATGCTTGTTTTGCCTTTTAATGAAGAAAGTAACCTATCCCACATTTTAAAAAAAAGCGTGCTTTGGGGTGGGTTGGTAACAAGTATAGCTGTGTAAATAAACCAAGTTTGAAATTGATGTGATTTCATGTTTCCAATTTCACATGTCTTATTGTTGTTGTTGTTGTCATAGGGTTTAACGCCATTTTTCAGCACAATATAGGCTATAAATGGCGGCCAGTATAAATGGTGGAGGAAGAACCTGGGAAAATGCCGGAAAGAACCACCGACCCACAAGACACATGTCTTGTGATTCTATATAGTACCATTAGTGTAAATATGACAAGGAAACATTGTTCATTTTCAGTTTGTTTGCTAAAATGAAGTACTGGTTGTAAGTTTAATATGCATATTAAAAATGTGTATCATGATAATATAACTTATCGAGCATTTTTTAAAAGGTGAGAAAAGTGACATGTTTGTAGTGAAACATTGCTTTTCAGTGGGTCTGAAGATTATTTTAGAATAGATCAAATGTTTTTATTTTTGCATCAGTTTGTAAAATTCACTAAATTTAGTATGTCCATGGCATAGCTTTTTTATTAACACTATATAAATATGTGACCATCAGTTGAATCAAGTTTGTGCAAATTTAGATTGATCAATAAAGAAGAAAGAAAAAGAAGCTATGTTTGAAAAAAGAAGCATTTAAATTTTTTGATATTCATTCTTTGATGTGAACAAAATTAATTTTTGAAAGAAATTTGCATGGTTGTAAATGTGAACTCAGTGTTTCAGGAGTTTCCTGAGACTGTTTTAATCAAACAATATTGCATGTTTTAAGATTATGGTCTTTAACTAAGTAACAGAAAGAGTAAAAACCAACACCTTTTGTAAACTTCAACAAATAATTTATTAACTAATAATACAAAATGAAAATTTAAAAAGACCTTGCAATATTGTAAAATAATCCTAAATGGTTCTAAAAGTTGTATCACAAGACCAAATGTATAAAGTTACAATTGATTTCCAGTGGTATTCCAAGTAAGTTTTAATATTGAATGTGTTGATGTGCCTGTAGTCTCAGATTTGCTAATGTGCCAGTGGTCTGTTGTGTGATGATGTGCAAAGTCTTTGATGTATCACAATAATATAAACCGAAATGTCCTTGTTTGAATTCACAATAATTAATGTTTCTGTGTAAGAATACTATAAATGAGCACTTTATATTTCCAGTTAATAATAATTTGAATAAATAAATCCACCTAAATGAAAAAAAACTGAACGCAACAGTAAGAAGGATTCTGCTTCAGATGTTAAGGCAAGAATGAGTCATTTTTAGATACACAAAATTTTGTACCCCCTCTACTTGATTCAGGTCACAATTACCATTTTCTGAAAATAATCTGTTCATTAATGGAATTTACCATTTCTAGAAGCTTCTAAGGTCCGAATCAAGACTCATTAAACTCAAGTTAGGTAAACATGTTTACATTGGTAATGATCTGAATATTTAATCCACAATCATAGAGAAAGTTTTAGCTATATATTGTGTTGTTTGCAAAAGAAATACTTGTCAGGTACAATGTGAACTTGACTTTGGACAAGGTTATGTACAGATAGATATATTCATAATGTACAGACATTATGAAAAGCCAACAAATAATACAATTTAAATATACAGAACACATGTATTTTACAGCATTTATTATTGCAAAACTATTAATTGCAAATATATGTTGAGTGCTGTGTAGTGTGCAACACATTGATAATGCAGTCATATATTTACTAATTCCCTTATTTTGATTTCACATCCATCAGTGTGATTGATGACACATACAATTTACGATTTATGCAACTTGGAAAGAAAACCAGAAAGAAATAAAAGAACAAATAATGAAGGTGGGGGAAGCCCAATGGAATTGAGAGAAACAAAGTCAGATTTTATCCTTTCTTGGAAGGCATATTCATCACATGAATAAAGATTTTTGATGAAGGATTTACTCTCATAACTACATATTCTTTAATTTCTTATTGGATATCATTATTTTCATTATTTTCTTTTTGTTTGAAACATTTAAAAGTATGGATTACATTGAACAGAACTCCATGGATTAGGAAGATGTTTCAGCATTCGCCGTTGGATTATTAGCCATATTTCTGAAATAAAATGTCTCAATACTTTCATGTTGTTTGTTTTTAATGAATTTATATTGGTAATGAATCAAAACTAAAATTTCAAATGAATATTAAATAATGTTGTTTAGAAATGTGTGGATCTGTGTCCAAATTTTGTGAAAAATTAGCTGTATGAGACTAACACTTTTCCAAGGGGTGATGTTATTTTTGGTAGTTTCATCAGTAGATGAACATAAATACCAGTATACATACATTGATCAGTATAATGAGAGAAAGAGTACAAGATCGGCAGTCACTAGTCTCAAACAAAGAATAAAATATAGCATCTACATTCTATTCCAGAGCACTTTGAATTTGTGAATGTACAAAGAACATAATTCATTCCTTTTTTTTAAAATATGCAAGAATGAGATGAAATGAGAATACTTTTTTGAGAAGTTACTTAAAAGTATTTGTTTTGTAGAAGGTGATAGATGGAGTTAATTTTATCAATGAATAAAAATAATTTTCCACTAAGCTGTATATCAAGATGTGTTACTTTGTCTTTAAAGGTCAAATATGGTGAAAAGTTAATTTTCATGATCCTTTGACATGTATACTCACACTTGATTCTGATAATTGAGCACTAAAATTTATGTAAAGTGAATCATCCAAAAGTGCTATCTTTATTACCTCCTATGACTTGGTGTTGCTTTTGCAGTTTTATGTTGTGTCCTTCCAGAATGAATCAACCATCCATAGCTATAGATGTATTGATGAACAGTCATGTCAAGTGAAAATTACACTTGGGGATCAAACAAAAGAAAAGGAGGCATTTGTTTTCAGATTTATTTTACCTTAAATTGTTTTGATTAAATTGTTTGATTAAACGGGCTATCATTGTCACTTGCCATATATACTTACTCCAAAATTGAGTCCAACTGCAAATGACATTGATCCTAATCTGTCATCATATAATACACCAACAGATCAGGATCTGTATTGTTTGATTGATTGCAGATCTACCTGGACATTATGAAAGGGCAGATCAGTGTCTGTACATTTTGCAGGTGGACCCCATTTTGTAAATGTGTATAGTATCTATGCATCAAGACTGGATCAGGGAGTGAAATGGTATTTATTTGATGAATGTCCACAAAGGCTAAACCCCCTAATTTAATTGCTGTAATTAAATGGGAAATGGAGACCTCAAGAAAGATATATATTACATTTCTATGGTCTTAAAATAAGTAGTAGAAAAGAGTGAGAACCAACAAGTTTTGCAAAATTCAATAAATAATTTATTTCCCTCAAATACAAAGTGAAAAAAAATGTAAAAAGAACTTGCAGTATTGCAAATTAAATCCGAAATAATTGTAGATTTGCTGACAAAAGTCCAAATAATTCAAGTTCTGAATAAATTTTAGTGATGTTCCGAAATAAATCATTCAGTGCTGGAAGTGTTAATGTGCTGATGGCCTGTGATGTGGTTATGTGCCAACAGTCTTTTGTTGAATCACAATAATACAATCCAAGATTATATCATTATTTGAAATTTCAGTATGAATTCAGGTCCCTATTTCCAAGAATGTTACTTTTGAGCACTTTGTATTTTCAGAGAAGAATCACTTGAATATAAAAAAATTAAATAAATTCCAGCCCTAAGGAAATACTGGACACAACAATAAGACAACTGATTCTGCTTCAGGATCTTAAAGCATGAAAAAATAATTTTTCCAGTAATAAGATTACATAGTCCCTTACTTGATCTCAGGTCATAATTAACATTTTCTAAAATTATTACCTAATGGAAGACTTCATTCTTGAAGGTTCTCAATGTTTACAAGATAAAATTGTAGTTATAATGAGAATGTTGGTTACTAAAATTATAAGAAAGAACACAGTAAACAATGTCCTGGACTGAAAGATAATCCTAATAGTTAACCCATACTCAGAGAGAAAAAAATCAATTGTGCATTGTTAACAGAATTTAACAAAAATCAATGATTTGGGTAAGGTAGAAAAGGAACTTGATTTTGGACAAGGTGGTTGTTGTTGGTGTGATGGGGTTTAACACCATTTTTCAGCACAAGATAGGTTATACATGGCCAGTATAAATGGTGGAGGAAGAACCCAGGAATACCCCAGAAAGATCCACAACCCACGAGAAGCTACTGGCAAGCTTTCTCACATACCCACACTGGCCAAGCCCTAGACTTGAACCCACGCAGACAGAGGTGAGATAGTAATGATCCGTAATAGTGAGCCCTTTAGACCACTCTGCCACATGGGGCCCCTTGGAAAAGATAAAGTCCAAAATGTGATTGTCCATAGCATATAATGAAATAGAATTCTTTTTTTTAAAAAAACACTAGCAAACAAGCAATGCAAATTAAATATATGTAACACTTGCCCTCGTACAGAAAATGAATGGTTTGTGCAATAAAGGTTTTTTTAAACTTTTAGTCAAATGTACAGGTGATAAAAATTTGCAAAAGATGAGATCTTATGAATAACAAAAAGTGTACATGAAACAATATAATATTTCTTTACACCTTAAATTGCATTTGCTGTTAGATTGTCTTTTCCCTTGATGAGCCCGATATCAGTATTGTATTCTTGCAATATCAGTCTGATTTTTTATTTTCATCTTGTTATTGGAAATAAAGGGGTTGTCACTAAATACAATAATCTGATAAGGAGCTGAACTAATGTACACTTAAAAATGTTGCAAAGCCATTATCAAAGTCAAACATCCTTGATTGTTGAATAATTTCTCTGGTGCATGTTTAATTTCTTAGGATAATAGCACACTGGATGATATACACCATTTCTGTCTTGAATCAATATTGCACCAACCCCAGCATCACTATCTTCGCTAGCCAAGGTTCCGATAACCCCATTTATACCTTGGCGGATCGAAGAGCTATATCGGTGCTTTGGCCTGCCGACATCTATTGGATTTAATGTGTTGCCTCCCTTAATAATTCCAACTAACCAATGGCGTGGTACATTGCACATCGGCCGATAACAGTGTTGGCAATTGACCTAAAAAGGATACTTTTTAAGTTTAACATCAAAAGTATGACTGTGTACCAGAGGGAAGCCATTACAGGTCCACTTGAGTGAAAGGTATTTGTGCAAACACGGACTAGCACAGGAAAAGTGCTCATTTGTCAGTCTATTCAAGTTGTGTGCCCCTCTCGTCTCGATCACGTAGGAACAGTGTTCAAATTTGAACAAATTAATTTTCGTTGGAAATGGTGGCTTGCCACCGCATCCAATGAAATTCACAGACCCGAAGCACAGAAATATCTGCTCAATATGCCAAGGTGTAGATAGGGTTATCGGAACCTTGGCTAGCGAAGATGCAACATCACTTGCAACAGCACACAATTTTTATGTGACCCAGGTGCGTGTTTGTCATAAGTGAGCGCGTGAATGAGTGATCGATGAGTGCACGAGGCGCACGAAGGGGACGATAACGTCAAGCTCCATGCACTTAATAAATGCCCTAGACGTTCGTCGTCTCGTCTTTAGATTAACGTCACCTTTTTCATTGTGTCTACGCCTATTATGACGAATGCAAGTCGCAAGAATTGTAGTATTTGGATGTTTAGGGTCTTCGTGTCTGGTAAATTGTCGTTTTGATATTATCGTGTTGCTATATACTGAAATACCGGCGTGCGGATTGTGTATAGTATTTGTTTTGTTTCGTTGTAGTTTTTTTTCTCCTGTTTTTCTTTTGTCTTGTATCGTTGACACTAAATAAACCCCACGACCCGAGGGTGTTGTGTTCGTTTCTTCTGTACAACGCCCGGCTCACAATGGCGTCCACAGTGCAGTCACGAGAGGACGGAAGAAGGCGGATAAACAATTAAACCACAATTTACCTGGGTCACATACTCCCTCCTTAAGCGTAAATGTCTCCTGACATTTAACAAATTTGTGCCTGCAGCCCCCCCCCAACAAAGAAATTTACAGAAACAAATAATCAATCGGTACTATACATCGTGTCTTCAGAAATAAATAAAAACATCAATACATGACAGTTATTCACAAATATCAAGATTTAAAAACAGCCAAAAAGTATGAAAGTTCATCCTCTTTAGTTAAAAAAAAAAATTAAAACCATACAAGAGTGGTTAATATTACTACGTATTCCCTTTCTTTTTCTTCCATAGTGGTGCTATCGTGACTGACCTAGTAGGGTAGCCCCAGTGGGATTCGAACCTACCCGATTCTCCACGGAAGACCACTACCCCCCACATTTATCTATCATTCCGCAGTAATATTAGTTCTTAACATAGAGTATAATTAAAAATTAAAAGGAACTTCAGAGCTCAAGTTAAATTGCCCGGCAAAGAAAATTAAATCTATAAAACCACTGAAGTTGAAACTACAGTTGCTTATATAATGATGTTAATTTGTCTCCTTATGTTTACATTTGTTTTTTTGGTTATATTGACAATAAATGGGATATTCAGAATCACTCCTACCTACTAAATAAAAACAAAGAACGCATGAAAGATACGATAGATCTCAGTAACTCACATGTAGTAAATCATCTGCAAATACACCCACTGGTCTAGCCGGTCGAATGGTTTTCGGTCTCTGGTAAAACGCCTTACCGGTTGCTGGCCTGTGCCGTCCCGTGACACCTGTGGTACTGGTGAGCTCTCGACTAATCTCACGGACTGACGCTCTGGGTCTCCCACTGATACGGTCGGGGTTTGAACTGAACTTTCGGTAGACACCTTTGGGTATACGATCTGAGTGCTGTCATGCGAGGCACGTGAGGGGGTATATAAACGAATTGTTGGTTCATTTATACTACTTTCATATTGCCTGGACCCACTATTTTGAAAGGTTACGCTTTCAAGAGGCTGGCTCATATGGGGATGGAGAATAGATCGAGATCTACTATCGAAGGTTGTCCGTGTGGAGTGTTCACGGGGTCGAACAATCTCCTTCCCGACCCAACTGGGTCGTCTATGTGGTATAACATACCTGTCACTGTCTGAATCATAACTCGGAGATTCAGAGCTCGAGCCTGAAGGGGTTACATTTTGTACACTAGGGTTCTTCCGAACCGATTTCATGGGGGCTGGATCGCAAGGAAGATAGTCAAAGGGCAAAAGCATATTACGATGCAATGTGCGTACAGGTTTCGGACCTGCTACCATTCTCACCTTGTACACTGGCATATCTAAATGGGGGATCGATATCACCTGATATACGTCCTTGGTCCACTTGTCGGCTAATTTTTGTTTCCCCTTTAGTCCAACATTGCGCACTAGGACTCGGTCCCCTACTTCACGTTTGGACTCTCGGACCTTCTTATCGTACTGGACCTTGTTCTTAGCATGGCTATTGATTGACTCCCTCGCCGCGGCTGTGTAAGCGAATTGGAGGCCGTCTTTCAGTTTTTCCGTGTACATGTGAGGCTCTTCAGCAGCCTCGCCACAGTCTGGTGCGGTGCCCAGATAGACGTCAACCGAAAGCCGGGGTGCCACCCAAACATAAGAAAATAGGGTGAGAATCCAGTAGGATCATGCTTAGTGACATTATATGCATGGACAATTAGAGCAATGTACGACTTCCAATCTTGTTTTTGCTCTTCCTCCAATGTCCCTAGCATTTTTAAGAGTGTTCCATTGAAGCGTTCGCAGGCACCATTTCCCTGTGGGTGAAATGGGGAGGATGGAGACTTCTGTATGTTCGCTAATTTGCATAGCTCCTTTATAACTCTACCCTCGATTGACAGAAATCTGGAGCTGAAAGAACTGGTGCACTCTTAAGTATAGCCTTTAACTTATCAAAAGCTTCCTGATATTTTTCAAACCAGTGAAATTTGGTTTTCTTTATAAATTTATCAAGAAGTTATGGAAAAATTGAACAAAATTTCCAATAGTATCCAGCTGTACCCAAAAATAGCATCAGTTGCTTTTTACTGATAGGCACAGGAATTCAGATATAGCCTTGACCTTAGCAACTATCAGTTTAACTTGTCCATATCTCACGATATGTCTTAGAAATATAACACGAGCACAGCAAAAGCAGCTTTTGGATAAATTGTCACATTTGCATCAGTGAGTCTGTCAAGGAATTTCTGAATTGTAAGTGATCCTTCCAGGTGTTGTTGTAGATGACATCAACTATGAAAGCCTCACAATTATCTAGACAAGATGTAATCATGTTCATTAAACATTGCAAAGTACAAGGCGAACCTTTCATCCCAAATGGCATCACTTTATATTGATAAAGTCCATCTGGAGTCGCAAATGCCAAAGTTTCCTTTGCCCTTTCTGTCACTGGAATTTGCCAGAATCCTTTCAAAATGTCAAACTTGGTGACATATTTTGCATTTCCAATTTTATCAATGCAGTATCAATACGTGGCAATGGAATGAATCTGTTTTAGTCTCACTGTTCACCTTTCTATAGTTGTGCACATGCAGAAAGTATTATCTGGTTTCGGTACAAGTATACATGGTGAACTTTTACTCCGTTCTATGAAATCATTCTCCAGCAATTACTGGATTTCTGTTTTTAAACATTACTGTTTGAGAGGAATCATCCTGTACAGATGCTGTTTCACAGTTGCGGAATCGACAATTTCATCGTCATGGTAGATTTTATTTGTCATCCTGATTAGAATAAAGAGAATGAGTAGTTAAAAGAGAATCACTGTGTACCTTTGATTGATCCAAACGAGAAGCAAAAGTGACCTCATGAAAAACCTGACCAATACATGTGTCAGCTAAAGGAATAATTTCCTGATCAACATCATTCTCAAGAGCTTTCTTTGCCATAGCTCTAGTAACTGCACAATCGGCCCTCGTTTTCAAAAGGATCGACTTTCTGATCCAAACAAGGCTTGTTAGTTACAAGTCGACTAACCACAATCTTTTCTGCAGCTAGGTCATTGCCTAGTAATAAATGAATACCCACAATGAGTGAAGATGACACTGTTCTGTCACGGAACCTGTTACTATGACTGATGACAAATTTACACAATAGAGAGGAACATTAACAAAGCCGAACCCTTCTTCCTGAATAAGAACACTCTCATTAGAAAAATTCTCAGTAAATGGCTGATACCTAATAATAAAAGACTGAGAAGCTTCTGTGTCCCCTAAAATTGTAACATGAATAGAATTGTCGGAATCGCCCATGAGTAATATAGAACCTTTCGACATCAATGGTTCATTATTCTCCATAATAAAATCATTCTGGGGTTTGTTTGACCTAGCAAATGTATTTGTTTCAGTACATGACTGTGGCCTTGACCTCTTAGAAATAAGAGGATTTGGAATAGGTCTGTCTTGATTCTAATTCAGAAACTTGATTTCTGGAAGTTGCACGAGATTATGATTTGGAAGGGCTTGTATTAGATTGAAACAGTTTTATCAGTAGACTGCTGAGTGGAAGACTGGCTGACAAAAGAAACTTTATGAACTAAGGAAACTTGTCAGCTGTGCGAGCAGCATTTTCTAAAGTTTTGACCTTTTGCTCATTAAGGTTAGTCATAACGTAATTATGAATGCAGTTCTTGAACTCTTCAACTACACGCAGTCGAAAAGAGTGAGAACCAACAAGTCTTGTAAAATGTAACAATTTATTTCCATAGAATACAAAGTGAAAAAAAAAATTCAAAAGATCTTTCAGTATTGCGAATTAGATCCCAAATAAGCCTAGAATTACTGACACAAGGGCTAATAATTGAAATTCTGAACAAACTTTAGTGACATTACAAAATAAATAATCTAACACTGGAAGTGTTGATGTGACTGGTGGCCTCTGTTCTGGTGATGTGCCAGCTGTCATTTGTTGAGTCAGTAATATAGTCAAGAATATATCCTTATTTTAAATTTCACTATGAATTAAATTCTCCATTTCCAAAAATATTAGTTCTGAGCACTTTGTATTTCCAGAGAAAGAATCACTTTAATTAAATAATTTGAATAAATACATTCCAGCCCAAACTGGACACAACAATAAGACAACTGATTCTGCTTCAAGATTTTAGAGCACAAATAAATAATTTCTCCAGTAATAAGATTATATAGTCCCCTACTTAACATTAGGTCACAATTAACGTTTTCTAAAACAAAAATGCCTAATGGAAAATATCATTCGAGAAGGTTCCCAATGTTTACAGGATAAAATCTTAGTTATAATTAGAAACTTTATTACTAAAGTATACATAGTAAACACAGTGTCCTTGACTCGGGCAAAGATGATAATCCTAATAGCTAACTCATACTCCAGGTGAAAAAATTAGTTATATATTAGTTGTTTATATTATTTTTAAACAAATCAACGATTCAGGTCAGATAGAAAATGAACTTATTTTGGACAAAGTCAAGTCCAAAATACAATTATCCATAGCATATAACAAAATAGAAAAAAGTAACAAATATACGTAACAGTTAAATCAAGTCTCTTCTATTTCTTTTTTTCCATTATTAAAACTCGGCCACGTTGGCTGTATACAATGTGATCATCAAACCTAATCTGACACACACACACACACACACACACACACACAGATATATATATATATATATATATATATATATATATATATATATATATATATATATATATATATATATATATATATATAAGACGTTTATAGATTAGGAGAAATACACATAAAACAATATATTCAGGGGAAACTTGTTCATTGCGTTAAAATTCTATATCGGTTGTTGTATTGTGTTAAAAGGAACAAATATTAACAGTACTGGCATCAAAACATGTTAAACATAGCCACAACATATTATCAATAACCGGATATCCATACCAGGTCATACAAATTGCTACTGCTCGTCGGTTTGTATTAGAATTAATATATCGGCTCATCCACGGCGACTGATTACATTTTAACACGCGATGAACTTTCCTTAATAAAAGTCCGGCATCTACTGCTTGTTTCAGATTTTTGCAATGTAACACATAATTTCGCTTGTCAAGCAAATTTGGAACGAGCTTACTTACCATTGATTTTTTTTTCTGTCACCTGCTATTACTTGTTGTACTTGAGATAACATACTATAATCGATAATCATTGACTCTGCACAAAACGGATAATCATTGTGTAAATCATGCAGTTAAACAGGATAAACAAGATCAACTTCAACAAAATACGAAGTATCATCTGGTATTTGCTTTTTCGTTTCAGAAAGAAATTGTTCAGGAGATACCTTGAAATCCGTCATACTGCATCGGCTCTGACACTGCATAATCGTACAAACTATTTTTGTCAAGATCGATAATATATTTTGACGGCAAATTCTTATTGTGATTAATTATGTACTTGTTACTCGCACAAGCATACTTTTTTGTGATAACACTAATACCAAAGCGGATTCTTTTTTCGATAAAATTAAACATGTCGACATCTGTCAGCAATTCCAACTTTACTGAATTTTAACAGAGCGTCCCACCTAAGGCCAGGTACAGAGTAATACCAACAAGGATCTAATCCGTAATTGTTGTAGCTGACTTTACGAAAACTCTCAAATACATCTGTAAGTAACAGAACATCTGTTTTCAAGTATAAATCATGACAATCGTCCAATGTTTTACAGTCAAATTTGTTCCAGATTTCAAGTGCATATTTCTATTCGTTACCGGATATACTTTCGTTTTTTAATGCAGAATGAAACTTACTTTGATCAGGTAAAGAAGTTTCATTAAATTTATTCCAATCATCTAGATGTTCGTACGGAAATATTCCTTTTTTCTTAATAAACTTGCTTTATCACCAAAACAATGAAAGAGATTATTAAATTCACTGCAACACCGAACAAGCTCATCCAGCGACTCTGCCATAAACTGTAAACTGTCAATAAATCTTAGTTTACCTAACGTAACAGACGTATTTCTCGTAATTATTCGAAATACACTTAATTGCGCTATCAAGTTTTAAACGAGATTTAATTTCTGAATCGCCGAATGCTTGTACGATAACGTGACTATCACAACCACAGAAATTATGTAAATTTACCAGAATAAAATCCAGAGCATGAAACTTTAGGTTACATCTATCATGTGCGGGACCACGATATTGTCCTGTCAAATTACAATGATCTTCTTCAAGCGGTAATTCACAAATATAACAATTTTCTGCTTGCTCAAATTCAATTTATTGTTCTGGCGTCAACTGTTTAATTGAAACTGTTTTTCTTAACAGATTGAAAATAAAATCAACTTCGCTGATTACTACTTTTAACAACCAAACAGCAGGATCCTTACCACGATAAAAACTTAATCGATCTGGATAAACTTGAATCAACACAACAAACAATTTTATATGCGACTCCGCACTGTATATGATTCTGTGTTCGTCTTGTACTTGATATATCCGGTTTATTATCAACGCCAAGTAGTGGCTGTAACAAACATTCGAAATCAGCATAAATCACAAATGGAACTTTAATCTTGTCCTTATGATTTTTAAACTGTAATATTTTAACTTTGCTAGATGGCATTGTTATTCGTTGTACTTCAAAACAATATTGCAGGTGGTTTTTAAATTTTTCTCGCCTTTACAACCGTGTAAACAACGATAACAGAAATATTTTTTGCTTTTTTGTGTTTGTTGTACTGCTTGCCAAAAAGTCCGTTAAAGCTTTTGATCCAAAGATAATGAGTTTTATAGAACAACAGATATGTTGTTGATTGTGATGCTTTGGAATAAATATAACGCGGATAAATTTGATCGCTATCATCAACACCAAAAACATTAACAGAAATATTATTTTGCTGATCAAACTTTGGTATTTGATTTTCAGCAACGGGAAAATCTATCAAGTTAAAATTTAAACTTGAAATATGGTCGACATATTTTTCCACACGATCCGCATATTTTTTCTGCTGGAAATAACGCAGAAAGCATGTCCCACATGAAACGTTTGCTTTCGGAGTTTTTAACGTTAATACACCATTTCTTATTTTTGATTTTCATTGGCAGTTCAACTTACGAACTTCTGCGTAATACATTATACTTCATCGTATGAAACAGAATTTCAGTAATCATCTCAAATTTCAACTTGAACCAGGTGCAGTATATTCTTCAATATTTTTCTGAATTTCCTGATGAATCTTGTCGGCGAGTAAATCAAGGTTGGTTTCGAGTAAGACGCGCTTGGATTTTGTGCTGATATAATGATCAGCAATTTCTTCGTCGTTAGATTCTTTAGTCACATTCAACTTTGATAGTATCTTTGATAGTATCACATGATATTGTACTAATATTTTAAGTCCTCTTTGTTTCTCAAGTTCCTTTTCTTTTACTGTTGGCTGCAGCAGATGAAACAATTTTCTTGATGAAAAATTTGCTAGTACATTCTGGTTATTAAATCGATAACTGTTATCAAATTCAATAAAAGCAGTAGCAATTTTCGTGGGAGTTCCGATCAGGCTCTTTTTGGCAATATCTCGCAATTTCAACATTGTATAACAATACGCTTTACAAATCTTTAAATACGATATCAAAATACGTACAGTTAAAGAAATAGATTGTTTATTGTATAATGGCAGAAAATTTGAGATACAATGATATTATGGTAAGCGCAGATGAACAAGAATATTATCATGTTCACCCGAAATACAATTGTTATGCTGAAAACATGCTTGGATCAGTGATAAATTTAAAATCAAAAGTTCCGTTTGGTAAGAAAACACCAGCAGGTTTCAAAATATCAGTAAAATCAGAAAATGATACTGAACGTACTGAGGTGTTTAGCAAAGATTTTCTTTACTCGCTGTTTTACGGTGACATACCAGAAGGACAACGAGTTTACCCAGCAAACGGGTCAATTACCGACGATAATATTACAAATTTATCATTAAAAAGCGAATATCAATCACATGCTGTATTTGATTTATACGAGGCCTATGACAATGGAATTCTTCAAAATCGAAAACGAAAAATTATTAGGAAACATGAGTAATAGAGGGTATCTTAAAATAAAATAAAAGGAATTAATACCGATTTTATGAATTATTTTTGTCATTGATTTGTGTTTGAAACATTTTGTGGACAAATTTCACAAGGTTTAGTGTTCGATCATAAAAATAATAATCGAACAGACAATCGCGTGCTTAATCTTGAACTTGTTACTCAGCAAGAAAATACAAGACGTGGACGACTAGGTAATAATTTTAAACGTCAAGCAAAACCCGTTATTGCAATAAATACTGAAACAAACGAGGAAATGAAATTTTCTTCAATAACAGCTAGTGCAAAATATTTCAAAATTAATCCATTGTCTGTTAGGTTTGTTGCCGATGGTACACAAAAATCAGCTACATCACAAACAACTTTCGAAAGAATAACTTTTCGATACGATAATTAAATTTTCTTCAGGATTTTGATTAGTTCTTCTCATGAAGTACAGGAATGACACCACAACATTTTTGTTTTCTTATCATAAACAGCAAAAGAAATAATTTCTTCCTTTTCTGGCTCCGTCAGAAGAACTTTATCTGTTCCGCTATTAACAAGAACAAGATTAACAGAAATATTATCCTGTCCTGATCCAAGGAAACATTTGCGGACTAATTCTTCAAGTTCAGTGCGATTAACAATTGTCGCTTTTTCGTGATATCTTACTTCGTCCATCGTTATTTCGAACATTTAGACAAAAGAAAATTGAATGATGAACTTGATCAAACGCCTTGCAGATATTTACAATACACCAGACAATGGTGATATTGTTGTCAACACAAATATTGATGAAAAAATCTACGACAAAGCCGTTGACGATGAATTTGATTTAAGTTTGTTGACGCATGACGACGAAGTAATCGACGATAACGACAGTGACTACGTCACCACTGATATTTTTATCATCGCCGATTACACTGACATAATAATCTTGGTTTAAAAAAATCATACGGCAGATCAACAACAGGCAGATACAATGTAAAATATCACATTGTACAAAAAAAATATCGAAGTTTAATTTTACAATTGCGGAAAATCAATTGTTCTGGCAATTGATAAAGCCATTCATGAACGTTAAGATTCCTGGTCGGCAAAAAAATAATAAAATTCGATTTTGTGTTTGTCAAGATCTTTAACTTGATGCAACTGACAGAAGAAACAAAATCGTATTTAATATCGTTATGTAAGCGTGTAAGTCGGTCTTGTTCAAATACGAACAGATTTACAAAAATATTATGTTTTAATACTGCTGGTTGGTACCCAGCTATTGAAGCTATCTCCGCAACCGCGCCACTTGACAAGACTTCTTGCTACGCTTTCTGATTACTAATTCAATAACAACTACATTTTGATCAGTTTTGTAGTTCTTGTTCGTAAAAGCTACCAATTACTTGTTCGCCTGACAAATCTTTTAGCGCGTAAGTTACAGGAATTGTCATTAGAATTTTATCAACAACAAATACTTCTTCGGTCCAGTTTGGAGTAAAACCTTTTTCAAATACTTTTTTTTTGTCAAGGAAATTCTGACTTTGTCACCGATCTTAAATTTATGACGGCGGTACATATTTTCGTTTGCCAGTATCGGATTTTTAATTGCGTCTTTCGGCGACATCTTTATTTTACAAGCGGAAAGTGTTCTGTGTTTTATCTTGTTGTAATCAGATACAATCTTTTGCAAATCATCAATGTATCTCTTGGTTTTTCGTTGGTAAATATGTTTGAAGACGTTCTCGCAGCGTGCGGTTAAATCTTTCTACGATAACACTTTTTCCTTCGTTTCCAGTAACCTATTTTTTGATATTATTCTGCTTTAGAAAATATTCATATTTTTTATTGAAAAACTCTGTGCCGTGGTCAGTCCATATTTTATTTGGTTTTCTTTTTGTACTAGATATTATTTGAGTTAACGCATCAGTTATTGATGTTCCTGTTTTATCGGAAACAGGTACACTAATGGCGTATTTACTAAAACCATCAATAACTTTAAAGAAGTATCTCTTGTCATCGTTGTACTTTGACAGACTAGACATATCTACTACATCTATTGCCCAGATATCGTCAACGGCATTCGTGACAACCTTTCATCACGGAAACATTTTGTTTTAGGTCTGTGAAGTTCCATGGCAAGAGTCTTTGATGCTACGTCATCACACAGACCATTACCCAATTCATATTTAGCTCCAATCAGACCCTGCACAAGTTTTCTGTCAATACGATCTCTCATACCAGTTTGTTTCATATCATGTAGTTCGTTTAACATTACCTTGTCACAGCCAGGTTTATCTTGTTCGTTGTTAGGACGCTCTGCATCCCAATAAGATATCATGACGCATCGCGATAGCATCAACTTGATTGTAACCTTCTTCTCCCGGCAGAGGATTATCGTTATCATCCAACTGCTGACCCAACGGATTATAAGGACCATATATTTATGTCCTGATAACGTCCAGCCTCAGCGTGGTTTTGGTAATTTACCAATTAATTTGTGGATGTCAATACCAGTGTCAATCACGTCATGGCAATTACAGCGTTGACAGTAAGTAACTGTTTTATCTTGTTGAGAACTAGGTCTCTATCGCAATCACATTTGCATTTTTTGATTGTTATTATTTATTCACAGAAAAAATAGAATATTTGACTGAAACGGAAATAATATTAATAAATTTGATTTTTAGAAATCCGACCGAAAATCACAATTTTAGTACCATTTACCCGTCTAAAACACAGAAATGTGACGAAAATCGTAGTTTTTTTACTACCATTTTACCCGTGAAAATGACGAAATTGGGCAAATATCACTAAAAGAAATAATATTTTCAGAGAAATTTGTAAAATATTTTTTCTTAATAATTATTAACTCTAAAACAGAAAATATTTTAATTACTTACTACAATAAGTTTGTCGTTAATCGGAATTTTATCTATTCCCGATCCTACTACTGAATCGGCATCACGACTTTAGTTTGTTTCAAGAACATACTTTTCGTTCTGCCGCAAATGGCACAAATACTTTTTAACATCAATCTACTGTTTGTTTTTTTTTCTCTGTTTTCTTGTCCGTTTTAGACGTTTTAGTTGTGCATTTGAGAGAATATGTTGTCATTTTTATACACGATTGTCACATAAAATTTAATCTGCTTGGTATCTGTCACACAAAATTAATCGCGAGCGATTTTTATAGCCAGGTTATCATTGTCCGCACTTGGGTACTTATCAAATTGCAGGATAAATTTAAGAAAATCGGTTTTTTCCGACATCTGCCTGACAAACATCATATAATAATAACCACAAGCAGAAGTTCCGACTGGCTGCAATTGATTTGAAGAATAATTTATTTTTTTAAATATTTTTTCCTGATATATTTTTTAATAACATCACTCAGAGGAAGTCCAAATGAATCAAAATAAGTATTTTTGTAAACAGGTACCCAGTGAGTGCCTGATCCGTCGTTGAAATTCTGAATAGTTATTACACACGATCCGCCTGTGACAGTACTGGTTAAATCGTCTTTAGAATACACACCGTGAATTTTTTTAATTGATTTTAATTTTGTCAAGTATATCGAAATTTATTAACGCGGACGCTTTCAGCGTCTTGTTCCTGGCAGCATTAGGCCACGACCGTTGACTCCGCGGCCGATCCCTAGCAGATTTGGCAGTAGACTGCCATCTATCCCGGCTAAAAGTGGACCAATAAATCCACCTTGCATCGCCTTCATTTTGCGGCTGGTTCTTGGTTTTCTTGACACTGTCTTATTTTTTGTTGACCGCGATGCGGTTTTTGTCTTTTTTCTCGCTGGTACATTTTATCAGTAATTGTCACACAAAATTAAAGTTCGAAGAATACCATTAGCACATTTTGTTTGATACCGTCACTGGCAACAGCTTTTTTAGTTGCTCCTGATATTGCCCCAGATGCTGCTGAGATACCTAATGTTCCGAGTACTGGCAGTAATTTTGGTAATATTGTTTTGGCTAACATGGCAAGTGCTGGTCCAAGAAATCCGCCGTGTCTAGCCATTGCTGTTATTTGCGACAGACTCAGATTAAGTACGAAAGGTTTTCCTTCGATAGCTTTGCGATTGAGTTTAGTTATCTGTTGTTTAGTTAACATACGTTTTATTTGATTGCCTGTTGTGCTAGTTGGAGATATCTTTAATCGCACGTCGTTTGGCGACAGCAGTTGATAATTTCTTAATTTGTCCTTGAGTCAGGTATATTTCTTTTGTAATGTATTTTGTTGTCATTGTTTTTAATTTGTTCTCAGACAAAATTGTTTTACATTTTATAGAGTAAAGCTCGAGGATCTTCAAACTTGGACTGTTATTCTTCTCTTGGTTGCGTCGATGGTCAAGAACCTGTCACTGACAACAAGCGCGTACACGTTATACGGTTCAGCTGGTGGAACTCCAAGAGACCAGGTAACTTCCATATCAGCAGTTGATCCGATAGCTCGTTCAGAATGTTTAGATACGTCGAAGTAAATGATAGGATAAAGTGCACGAAATTCCTCGATTGATATTTGGGATCCGCTGTCTGCATCTTGATATTTTTGCATTGCCTCCATCAAGTACATGTATGGCCGAGACACGTTTCTAGTAAAGTCCACGGCAAAGATGCATTCTCATTCTCGATATTGTTTTGAATTTATTCTAGCAAATATTCGTCTAAAATCAGCGTTATCAAATACGGCGTTGTTTAGTTCTTGATCACCACGCTGTGCCTGTCGTTGAAATACAACAAATAAGTGTTTTGGCAATTGTTCGCTAGGCGCTGTTGTTATTCGCCAAGTGTAATTGGCTGCATTTGTTATTACAGTTTGGTATATTTTATTTTATTGGAAATATATATTTTTCGTGTATGATGTGAGCATTGATTCAAGTTCTATTGATTTGCTTATCGATGGAACAATTCTTGGCATCCACAGCGCCAGTCTTGTAATCGTGAATTGTACGTCAGTTACTTCATCGGCATGAATTAGACAATCATTTTGTTCTGCTCGATCAAGAACAAGCGTGTGTCTTAGTCCACGATATACTTTGTTGTAATCACGAAAAAATCCAAAGACTGTGTTTTACGGAAGTATCATTGTGATTTGATGAGATTCAGCCCCAAACGCTTTTCGTTTAGCAAATCCTTCATTGTATTGCTGTCGTCGTATATTTGTAACTGCCAATCTTATTGCAGCACCATTATCAGCTGCAGCATTACCAGCTGCATCACCAGTAAGATTAGTATTACCCGCTGCAGGAACACCAACACCAGTACGAAACTCGCTTGAAACAGCTGTTCCAAATCCAGTGTCTTTAAACCACAACATATTTGTTGCAACAGATCTCGAATAATCTTCGGTAAACGAAACAATGTTAAGGATTGTACTTGCAACAGGCAAGTGTACTGAAATATCTTCTACGGTTTGATTGGCCAGCTGGTATCGTGCTCTGCTAAAAAGACTCCAACCGTTACTGAGAAGTGCAATTTTTGTACCAACTGCTATTGCAGTACCGTTTGCGTCCAGTATTTGACCACGTACTTCAAATACGGCCTTGTGCGGCAATAGAAAGTCATCTTTACCTCGGGTATTAAATGTTCGTACGCCGGCCTTATTTTGGTCATTTGAATTTTCATCGAGATATTTGACGTATTCGAATTAAATTGCGATGTCGTCGGTATGAAATTCTTTCGTAAGATCAAGATAATTTTTACGTGACATTTTATTTGTGATTCCTACACAAAATTTAGAAAGTCGCAATCGATTACATTATAGGGCAGCAATTGATTACGTTAAAAAGCAGCAATGTCATTAGTCGATCTTGTTTTCTTTACTAACTTTCGTATCACATCTTCACTACGCGACGATAGCAATATCTTACTTGTGGCTATCATGGCTTGTTTGGTATCTGCTGTTGGTGCTATGGTTAAAATTTCTTGTGCGATGTCCTGCGGCGATGGCGTAGATTTTCCCATAATTTTATCAGCGATCTTTACTCCGACTGCAGTACCAGCAGCAGATGCAGAACCCGTCGCAAAAGCTTTTGATGCGTCAATGGCAATTGGTGCACCTTTATGTGCGATTACTGGTATATTTTAAACTATTTTTGAAAATATATTTCCAAGGAAACCTCCTACGATTTTTCTTCGATAAATTTTTCTTTGTTTCATCTTGTTATTCAGTTGTGCATTACAAAATTTCGTTTGCGATGAGCTTTGCTCATTGAACAAATGTATTAATTGACAGATATCAAATGCAAATAGTAAGTAACAATTTCATTGTTAAGATCAAGTTGCCGCCCAGATTGATCCGTCAGTTGCATTGTTATACTTGATATTTGATTTTCAGCATTGATCGGATAATATTTTATCTGACTTGGATTAATTTGGAACATTTGGAGAAAAACTATAATTGTCTGTCCATGGCTTCTACTGCAGAATATGATCCAGATGCGATAGAGCAATTTATTAAAATCGTATTTACTTGTATTATGTTAACAGGAACAACGCCGTCGTACGATATTGTTTGTTCTGCAACTGATCCATACTGTTGATTGTTGAAGCCCAACACAGATGCGATGCTTGTTGCTGGCGAAAAATCAATTACAAAATTATTTCTAACGTGATTCTGGTACGTAACGTATTGTAGTTTGAGGTCAACTCAAAATTGTCAGCGACGCCACCGTTTCTGATAATTATTTTATTGTCTTATTGAGATCAGTGACGTTATACGCGCCTTGTGGTATCTTGAACGATGTCCAGGCGCCCGGATTAAATGTAAAATCGTCATTGATACCTGGTTTTATATTAGCCATAGAATGCCAGGCCGTAGCGGAAACTAATCCAATTTCGTATTGTCGTGTCTGAGTAAGTTGGATTAGAGGATTATAACTGACAGAAAAGTTTGCGCTGTCCGCAGTTGATTGGGAAGAGTCAAGTAAAAGTGTAGTTCACATCATCTTATTTGTTATGTCCCACAAAATTATTGGATTAGATCGTTGTGTAAAATTTCGTATTCGGAAGATGTTAATGATCCATTTGCACGAAGATGATCAAGTATATCTACTATCTCGTTGTAGATTTGAATACTCGCATTACCCGCTTCTTTTGATGATATCAACAACATTAGTCGGTCAACCATTTCCGCTGTTGAAGTAAAAACTCTGACACCAAATCCAAGTTTTTTTTATTAACTACAGTTTTATCACGCTCATTTTCAGATTTCTTAAGCAATCTGTAAAAATCCCAAGTGTAATCTTCTGATATATTTAGATATTGATTTGGTGCGTTAAATAAATAAATAAAAAGCAATAACTCCACTGTGCATTCTAGCGAACATTTTTAACGTGTACGGATCTTCATCTTCATATCCTTAAATTAAATTTGCATCGTTTCCTATTTTCATAACAGTCAATGCAACAACGGAACATTTTTTAGGATCACGTGCTAGTTGATCAAATAAGAAAAAGTTATATTTGTCTCTTGTTGCATCATGGTAAAGTTCGATAAATTTATCTTTAGTTGCGTCACCGCATTGCTCATTTGCGACTACAGATGTGATTGAATTAACCAGTTGCACAAGGCCTTATGGCTATAAGCGACTAAAATCCATGATCTGTCTGTATGTCGCACCGTTCGTCGTCAATTCGACAAGAGGAAATAATAGAGAATAAGATGACAGAAAAGTCGCAGGAAGCGGTTGGTATCATGTTGGACATAGAGCATTTACTGGAGCAAGTAGAGGCCCAGTGGCATACGCCAGTAGAGTTAGAAGGGAAGTGGAGTAATCTTATATAAGGGGTGTTCTGGCCCCAAACCCTATTTTGTATTGGACGACAACATAATTTTTATCTCCCTCCATGGCCCCCTCAAGTTAGTCTAAACAACTACGAAAACAACTTTGTTGAGGCAACAGTGTCTATTTCATAATCGTTTACTCGTCGAGGACATGTTATTGAATCGTCGCCGTCGTCAAACAAAATAGGGTTTGATCGAGAACACCCTTATATAAGACTGCTCATATATTTCACACAAAATTTCTAGAGAATATTATGTGATATTTCACACAAAATTGCTAGAGATTTCTCGAGATATTTTTAACGTCTCAGCTTTTGCTATGATATAACTCTCATCGTCATGACAAAAGAAGTACATATTAATTTTACGTCTGATAAGATAATCCGGGTCTAACATTTTGATACAGTTTCCATGAGAAACTATTGTCTTATTAACGTAACATATTTTTTAGCTCTTCATCTACTGTAATTTTTATGTATTTGTTTTGCGATATTGGACTATAAAGATTGTCAATAGTTTTAACGACCTCTTTTGTGATCAAAGAAAGTTTATCAAAATACTCCGAATTAATCATTACAAACAAGAGACAACTTTATCTTGTTTCTAATTTTGAAGAACGTGCTATACTTCTCGTTGTCAAGTATAATCGTCATATGCTTACCCTGAAAGAGAATTCTCTTCACTTTAACATGGTATCTTCCAAAGTAATATCTTCCACTGTATTTCATATTTCACACAAAATTTGCTGAATATTGTTTCTCATATTTTACAACTCTGGTATAATATCAACAATAAAATCGTCTTTCACTCGTAGTTTCTGTATGTCATCTGCGGGTAAGTTTAAATACCAAATAATCAAATCTTTTATATTTTTATATTTTATTTCTGTCAGCAGCTTTCCAGTTTCCTTTTTATAGTCTTTTAATGAAATTTTTTGTCAAGATCATGATCAAATATATCATAATCAACAGTTTTAACAGTATTACTAATACTTGTTATGTCATCGAGTGTTTGATAAAATAGATCTCGTTCAGCATCGCTGCCAGACTCAATCTTTGACTCAATAGTAGTTACTGCTATCAGTGTCGCATTTATTTGTTCAGAGGAATATTTTTTTGTGGTCGTTGTTTGTCAGAGAATCTACTAATATCAGATATACTGTCACTAACGGATTGGCGTCATCGTGATTATCTGCTACCTCGAACAACGTTTTTATGTCAGGATAGTCCATACCCAACTCACGAAATATTCTTCGTTTAGAATGACTATCTCTCATCCTACGATTTTTTGTGAGTCGATTTTTTTAGTTCTGCTGGTTCGTCAAGTTCATCATGAACATTTTTTATACGATCGTGTTCTTGTTTCTTACCACCATGAGATTTTGCTTTTATAAGGTCAGATTTGTTGACTCATAGAATCTTCCTTGTTAATCTCAAGCAGTGTATTTGTAAACAGCGACTCAACTCGGAATCGCTGTTCCTCGCAATCGTTTGGATGACATTACCTGCTAATAATATCAAAATCTCGGATTGCTTTTTTAGCTATGGATCTCGCATTCTAGCAACTCTAATAAAATTGTCTTCGTTTTCCTGTAGATCAGGTTATTGAGTGTTAAACTTTTCATTCTAGCGATTTCATTAACTGCTTGAGCTTCTCTAGCGCGTTCGGAGTCTAGTTGATCAACGTCAGCTATTTCTATTTTTGTTTCAGGATCAAACATGTTGTTGTAATTCTCTTTTGCGACTCTGATCATTTATGAATCATTTCACATTAAAGTGGATCGCATAGCGATCTATGTTAACACACTAAACCTACACTAAATCATCAATCGTGTATAGTTGAAACATTGCCAAACCCGGGTAAGGACTTTCTGCTTTGACAACATATATCCGAAAGTAAATATACTTGTTAACCGTGTTAGCATCAGCGATAGTAAAATGTTGACTCGTTGAGATATAAACACTCGTTGCGCTTTACAGAGTTGTCCATTTGGTATTTTCTGTCAATCCCTCTAATCTCCAGTTGTATATCCAGCCGACACCAGCATTTGATCGTCCTCTTAAATGAAACATCCAAATTGCAACAGTATCAGGGCACTGAATTTTGATCCAAAAATTAGTTGTTTCTCCATATGTTGCCTACTCGGGACCTCCAGATATGACGTTGTTAAAGGAAATCAAAATATGGATTATATCCAGGATATTGTGTTGACGCCGTTGCAACAAAACCCCAAAGATTATCTGTCGAATTAACAAGATGCAGAATATAACCGACGTTACAGCGAGCTCGTTTTGTGCTGCCAACAACACTTTCAACATAAAGTTGATTTACAAGATCAGATACGGCAACAGAAACGTATGTTGTTGTTATTTTATTTGCTACCATCTCGATGGCTCCTGTGATTGTACCTCCAGTTCGTTTAACGTAAAGAACATCAGCTGATGTACCTTAAACAGCAACTGCATCAGTTGCTGCCACGTCGACGTGAGATTTTTTGTCAGATCAAACGGAGATACTGGATAATACGTTGTTATTTTATTTGATCCCATGTTTAGCGTGCCTGTCATTGTGTCTCCGGATTTTGCTACTCGTATTGCGGTATAACCGGTAATCATATCATCGACGTAATTCTTGTTTGTTAGATCTGATGTTGTTGGAAACGCAGTTGATGTTATCTTGTTGACGCCCTTGTCTAACGTGCCTGTGATTGTGTCGCCCGATTTTATCACAAAATTTTGTCTTTCAAATATTACATTTACTACCCAGCTATCGTTGGACAGTGGAGTACTATCGAGTTGTGTGTTGTATATCACTTTACCTCATGTCTAACGAACCTGTCATTATTCCTCCGGCAAATGATCCACTTACTAACATACCAAATTTTATGTAGTAGCTCATGTTATAGTAATTGCTGCTGACAAAATTTTGTGCACATGTTATATGATGAGCATAATAAACTTTGACACGGAACGGGTAATAAAAAATAATCACAACTTTGAGTTACCGGATTGTCATTACCTGATAGTTGGACGTACTGGATCTGGCAAAAGAAACTTATTAATGAACTAGCTACTCAACAACATATTCAACTAGGATCGGTTGTATATCTACACAATCAAATTACCAGCAGGACAAATATGAGTTGCTGAACGAATTCAATGAAAAAGTAAAGAATGAACTTGGTGTTGGTGAAGATATATTTGTTATAAGAACAACTGAAGATCTTGTTCCTGTTGCCAAGCTAGACTCGGACGGGCATAACATTATCGTTTTTGATGATATCCCGTTGAGTAATGCTGACATGGACAAGATCAAATCTTACTTTTCATTGTCAAGAAACCGACGATATAATGCAGAAGGAATCCGGGTTGTTTTATACTGTTTAACGGACTGGGCAATATTGACGTGCAAAACATAGCACGAGAGCAACGTGGTGATATTTCCAGAGACAAATTTGTTGAGCTTTATCAGGAGGCAGCTGATAGAAATCGCAGTTTTGACTTATTCAATAAACTTGCCAGAGATACCAATAACATGTTTCGATGCGGAATTAACAGGTTCTTAGAATGTAAAGAAGTGTAAAATTAATGTGTTATCACTATAATGGGCAAGGCGGGCATATAAGAAAAAAGTTGGACAAGAACGGGCTGGGCAACAACAAACAGCAGAAGAAACTGCTAGACTATATAAGCCTATCACCGAGTCTGTACTTGGCAAACAACTCGGTGTTGATAAAGTATCACCGGAGGATCTAGGAAAACTAAAAGATAAAGGTTTGCGAGGACTACTTCTCGAAGGACAAAAGAAAATTGCTGAGGATATTGTTGAGCGAATTATTGATCCTGATGCACGACAAGCTGAGGTTTTAGAAAAAAATGAAAGAAAAAGATGTGTTATTTAAGAGAGAACAACGAGAAAGGCAAAAGATCCTTGAGGAAGTAAAGAAGAAAAAAAAAATAATTATAAAATTTAAAAAATACCATCTACATAAAAATCAGTGCTACAGAATATTTTACCTTCGAGCATAACAAAAGTTAAGTTTGAAAAAACGCGAAAAATAAGATCATGGACTAAAGATGAAGAAGATTCTCTTTTTATAAATTTGAATGATGTAATACAAAAAGCAGATGAGGATAGAAATGGTTTAGATTCCGCAACTGAAATTGATGATGCTAAAAATATTATGAAATATTCCGACAAGGTGTTATTGCTAAGATATATTTGAAAGTTTTTGATAGCGTTTCAAGACCTGAAAAAAGTTTTGCAGCTGCCAAAAAATTTGAGACAATGGCGATGGAAATAGAAGATGAGGAGTTAAATAAAATGAAAAATAAACTAGAAGCAGAGTATAGAATATGATAAAAAAAAATTTGAATCAGATTCTGAATATGATTCTATAGAAGAAAAAGAAGTTCGTGGATTAAAGATCTTTAACTTGGCAGCTGATATTATTGATCAGCTGATGCTGCTAATTTCATCGAAAGAGGCTGAAAACACTAGCGTAGAAATAGGTAATGAAATAGTCAAAATATTTGACCATCTACGATCAAACGGACCGTTTAATGACTGATGAGTATCATGTGTTACACAGCGATCTGATTCTCGGCGTATTAATTCCCTAACACAAACCAGTTATTATGTTTTTATCTGCGAATACCAAATTAAAATGTCGTCGATGACATTGTTATTCGACTCATCTCAGACAACATCGAACAGTGAAAATTTTTTCGTGTTCTATAATCCTGTTATTGAACTTGATCCCAGGTTCACAAAGCAATATGAGATCGGTATAGTATCAGCTACTGTTTGGCACTCTATGGTAAATATTAAAATAACGTCAACGATGATTTTACGTTCGGGGTGAAAACCAATGGTGTCATTGATTGGAAATCTGTTAAGATACCACAAGGCGCATACAGCATCACAAATAGCAGCAAAACAATAAAGTATATTATATCCGCTGGCAGTAGTGGTATATCATCAAATAATTTCGAGATTATGTCGAACTATAACACGTTACGAGCAAGAATAACACTAAAAACAAATTTTTTATCTATCTTAGTAGCCAATTCACAAATCGGATCGTTGGTCGCATTTGATAAGCGACAATACAGATCTGACACATCTGCGACAGTATCATAAGACAGCGAGTCAGCCGTCAACATCACAGATGTAAATAGAATCCTGATAAACTGTTCTATTGCAAATGGGTCATACACGGCACGAGGTAGCGAATGACAAACGATTTATTCGTTTAGCCCTGATCTTCCACCGGGTTCGTTAATGCAAGTAAATCCGAGACAGATAAGATGCTATCCTATTAGTGTTGAAAATCAAATATCATCTATCACGACGACAATTACTGAGCAATCATGTCGTCAGATTGATCTTAACAACGAAATTGTGACTTACTCTCTTCATCTGCGCGTCAGCAACTGACCATAGTGAGCTAGCTCACCATAAATAATTAACTAATCACAGCAATTTTAACAGACAATTTGTATAACAAGATGAAACAACGAAAAATTTCTCACAGAAAAATAGTACGTGTTTTTTTCGGGAACATCTTCTCAAAAATAATTAAAAATATACCTGGAATAGCTCACAAAGTAGCACCTATCGCGTTAGACGCGTCAAAGGCATTTGCTATAGGAGCCGCATCTTCAGCAGGAACAGCTGCCGGATAAAAGATCGCTGATAAAATCAAAGGTCGAGTGCCAAGTGGTTCGGATATAAAACATGTTATTTCTGAAATAGCACCATCATCGGAAACATCACATGCGATGATAACAGCAACAAAAATTTGTGTCTCCGGCCGGAGAAGAGATTGTTAGAAAGTTAATAAGATGAGCTAGACGAAATCCTGATGTTGCTGCATTTTAGGTGGTTGTAAAATAATCACGATTTTGTCTGACGATTATAATAAAAATATCTATAAAAAATTATCTTGACCTTGCTGATGAGACAATCATAGACGACTCTGCAACGGAGTTCGAGTATATTGAATATCTTGACAAGAACTCTAATGAGCCTAACAATATGGGGATTAGAATGTTTAATACACGAGCCGAAGAAGTGTTTTTACTTCCTCAAGAAGCCTTTCTTGAAGTAAAAGGAAGTATAATGACAATACCTAATCCTCCAGTAGCAATTGCTGCTGCTGATAATATATCACTCGTTAACAACGGTTGGAGTTTCTTTAAAAGCGCTAGACATCAGATTGCAAATCAAACAGTCCAAGCTATTTCTATGCACTTGCCGATAGCAAGCACTATTCTTAACAATGTGTCGTTCAGCGATGATTACTCGAAATGTATTGCAACAAATATGCTATGGTTCAAAGATACAGGAACCGGAGATATTATTTCGAACGAGTTTAAAACCGGCACTGATGCTGATGCTGCAGTACAAAATGGGTTAATTCTAATACCAGCTGGTGCTAATGCAGCAGCACAACATACCGTAGCAGCACTTACAGCGGATGCTGCTGGTGGAGCTGCTGTTGCAGCGGCAATAAGAAGTGCCCTTAGTAATGTTAGGCGACCAAATTATAACGAGGGATACGCTAAACGAAAAGCGTTTGCAGAACTATAAACAAATTACGATGATACTTCCGTTAAGTACAATATTTGGGTTTTTCCGCGACAACAACAAAATATTTCGAACTATCAAACATACGCTTATAGTTGACAGAGCTGATCAGAACGATTGTTTGCTGCGAGTTGGTGGTGCTGATTGTCAATTTATAATTTCACTACTAGCATTATGGATGCCATTAGATGTATCTGTTTCAAAATTGATAGAACTTGAAAGAATGTTATCCGAAACAGCAGAAAGATATACTTCAAACAGCATAAGGTTTATCAAATTGCAGTCGCAAATTCAACCAATAGCACATGAAGAATAACAACAGCTCCTAGCGAACAGTTGCCGAGACATATATTTGTTGTGTTTCAACAACAGGAAAGGCGTGGCAATCAAGAACAAAACAATACTGTTTTTGATAGCGCTGACGTAAAGTGAATATTTGTCAGAATCAATACTAAGCAATATCCTGAACGAGCGATCGAATGTAACTTGACAAATAATAATACCAGAAACTTATCTCATGCGTATATGTACCTGATGGAGGCGATACAAAAGTATCAGGGCGCTGATACTGGATCTCAGATATCTATCGAACAGTTTTGATCTCTTTACTCGATATTTCATTTGACGTGTCTAAACATAGTGAACGAGCTATTGGATCAACCGCTGATATTGAAGTAACGTGGACGTTAGGAGCTGTTCCAGGAGCTGCTGGTCCTCCAGTTGTTCCACAATATTACACTTATGCACTTGTAACGTCTGACAGATACATAACACTAGACGCTGTACGAGGTAGGATGACTGTACAGGTTTAATGATAACAAATATTTTATCTAATAAATTAATAATGAAATATATTTTGCACGATATTAATTTGTCACAAGGACAAATACAAAAACAAGCACGAACTTTAGCTACACGAAAAGCGGTTTAATTAAAAATAGATTCCAAAATACCTAGCGTTCCAACAAGGTTACTTCTGACACAACACCAGATACCCAAATTGTTAAAAGGGAATATTTTTATACTTGATCTGTCAGTGGCACAAATAACAGCATTTGCCAGATCAAAAGCGATACTTAGTGAATCAGTCGGAACAATGAAGCTACTTTAGCACGACCACTATTGTTAAAGATATTACCTGTGTTAGGCACATTTGGCTTAGCTGCAGTATCAGGAGCGACATAAAAAAGCTGTATCCGGATACGGAGTCACCGGTGACGGAATCAAACAGTTGCTGTAACAGAGGCAGCTATAAAATCCAAATTTATCTGATCGATAATTATAACAATGCCGACAACACAAGCACGAAACTCCTGAAAAACAAACCAAAAAAAAAAAAAAAATGAAGAACCACAAAAACGAACCACAACGCGGGCAGGGGCGGTTTCATAGGTCCGCTGCTAGCAGGGTTAGAAGGAAGTTTATTACCAAACCTGCTAGGGATAGGACGTGGAATGCAGGTATACCCAATGCGAAGACGGACTCGTGGAAGTCGTGGCCGAGGACTCATGCTACCGGGAATATGACGATGAAATCGTCCGCGTTAAATAATTTTGAAATTGTTGATAAAGATATAATCGGATTTATCGGAGTATTTTCAAAAGATTAGTTAAGAAATAGATTACCATAAACTAATCAAAGTTGTGTTATTAATATACAAGATTTCAACGACGGATCTGGAATGCATTGGGTAGCTCTTTACAACAACAACTACTTCGACTCGTTTGGTCTTCCTCCGAGTGATGTTATTAAACAGTACATCCTAAAAAAAATATACATAAAAATAAACTATAACTCAAATCAGCTAAAGCCAGTTGGAACTTCAGCTTGTGGTTATTATTGCGTTATGTTTATCAACAAATATCTGGATCCGATAGCGGATCTAAACACAACAATATCTTAAAGTTTGTTCTGCAATTTGACCCGTTTTCTTGTATCAGCAACGATCGTAAAGCGGTACTTGGATCTTAAATGATCTAACATTAATTTTGTCTGACATAAAGTATAAAATGACAACATACTGTTTCAAATGCGGAAGCAAAACCAATAATAACAATGGAACACCGCTAATAACGGAGAAATGCTGAAAAGGATCTGTGATGTCTGTGGTAAGAGAAAGAGTATGTTCCTTAAACAAGATAAATCCGGTGATACAATCACTGGTGGTTGTGCGATGCAAACCCAGAGTGGTAGCACTCCGATAATAAGGTCCGACGAAAAAGTTATTTTAGTAAGCGACTAAATATAAATGAATTATAATTGCGAAGATGTGAAAAAAGATCTGAGCCTGGAATAAAATAAGATAGTTACTTATTGCCATCGTTGCAACCTCATAGCTGTAATCGGATCAGGATTGGATATAGATAAAGTTATTGGCAAATTACCAAAATCAAAGGGAGGTTGGACATTACCAGGACATAAATATATCGGTCCATGGAATCCACTTGATCAGCAACTCGATGACAATGACGATCCGTTACCATGACAAGAACCTTACAATCAAGTTTACGCAATTGTGATGCGTCATGATATTTGTTATCGCGATGACGTCTTCTACAAACTAGGTTGCGATCGGGTTATGCTTGACGAACTACGAGATATGAAACCTAGCGGAATACCAGAACAAGTTGATCGAAAGCTTGTTCAAGGTATCATTGGAACAAAATATAAGCTCGGCATTGGGATACCTGGCAAGCTCGCGTCAGATATCAGTGGAACGCAAAGCGTTCTGGTTCATGAGCTTCACAAACCTAAACAAACAGTTTCTTCGACGAAAGGTCGTCGCAAACACAGTCTATGATATCTCGGCGATAGATCTTGCAGATATGCAAAACATTTCACAGTACAACAATACAAACGGTATCTGTTTAACGTAACTGATGTTTTTAGTAAATATGCCTTTAGGGTTCCTGTTGCCGATAAAACTGAATCGACGATAACAGATGGGTTGAGAGACATTATTGTTAAGATGGAGCGAAAACCAAATAAGATTTGGACAGACCATGATCACAGTTTTTTAACAAAAAGTTCGAGCAGTTTCTGAAACAAAACAATATAAAAAAAATATGTTACCAGTAACGAAGGGAAGACTGTCGTTGTCGAACGCGTAAATCGTACGACAAATGAAAAGATCTACAAGCAGCTTACAGCAAAAAAACCACCAACAGATATAATGATGATCTGCCAGCAATAATATCAGGTTATAATAACACTAAAAACAGAACAATTGGAATGTCACCTAACGATGCAATAAAAAGTCCGGTTCTTGCAAACGAGAACATATATCTCAGGCATGAATTTAACGTTGGTGATTGTGTCAGAATTTCATTAACGGAAAAACATTTGAAAAAGGTTTTACCCCGAACTGGTCCGAGGAAGTATTTGTCATTGCCAAGATTTTAACAACAATACTGATAACATGTAAGCTAGAAGATCTTGCAAACGAAGATGTCATAGGAAGGTTTTATGAGCAAGAACTTCAGCTAGCAACACAAGAAATATATGTTATCGAACGAGTGATAAAAAGACGTGGTAATAAAAGTTTGGTCAAATGGCCCAGTTACGGTGATAGTTTTAATAAGTGGATTCCAACCAGTGAAATCAAAGATCTTTGATTAGATCGTTCTAGATATTCTCGTATTTTAGCAGAACAGACTTGCATTTAACGGGTCTACACAACGATATTAAATGTTGTCTTTGATTTGTCAACAAGTTTAAAATCTTTACAAGAATAAAATCAAATTTTATATTTTTTTGACGACCATAAAATTCTAGTTCTCCAATACACATAAACGGCTTGGGCATCTCCCAAAATATCTGATGCTCTGTGACGGTAAAATCAAATTTTTAAAAAATGTTTTTGGCAAGATAATATTTGACATTATTTCATGATTGCGCTGCAGCATGAACTTGTTCGTGCTGAGGTATGATACCTTGTCCATCGGCAAGTTGATCATCAGGTACAGGAAACAAATTTGTTTCCAGATCGAACTCGGAGTGCGTTGAAATCCGTTGTAAAGCACTCTTATTAGTCAGTGGACCACTAGCTGTCTTAGTGATATTATGTTTCACATTTGACTCACGATCGAGATCATCTCAAAGATCAGACAATAGTTGAAACATATTTTTTGTCATCGACATAAATCTTTTATCTAATATGAGTAATAAATGCCAGACGAAATAAGGTGTATTCTCAGAGCTACAATCTTAAAAATATGAACTTGCTATTTGATGCGGTTAAAGTTTTTATGAGCAATGATAAAACTTATCTGAAGCATGTTAATCGTATCACTGCATATGATCCTTACTCGGCTTTTGAGGTACTGTTAACAGATTCTGAGGTATTGGAACTTGGAAAAGATAAAATGATCTTTGTCAGATATGAAAGGGAAACTGTCATGAAATGGGCCTATTGTTGCTTGACCAGAGTAAATCTTAGAGATATCTTAAAGATCTATCTTTGATCAGCAATTTTGTGTTAAACAGTTGAATGGCATGGAACGGTTTGTTACTCAAGCTAATGTTGTAAACACATATCAACTTGAAGTGGCAATAAGAAACATGTTTCGTGGAGATGTTAACGCGATGGCCTACTTCAAAGCAGAACGAGAAAAAAAAATTCTTTTACTTAATAACGTCAAAGTTGATCGCTTGTTGAAATAGGTAACATTATTTGCCAGATTTCATAATAGCTTGAGATTTGATATTCAGCTTTACTAACAAATTTCTCATCTACAAATCTGTACTTCAGCCAAGCGTAAAATCTGAGCATGCAACGCATAAGGGTCTAAAAATCATTGTGCAATTTCATGTTCGTTTTTCAAAGATGAGTATATCATCAGATCGGCAATCTGATCAGACGTAATCATCTCAACAGCAATTCAAAGAACTTGCTTATGCTTACATTACTTCACTATCCCGCCGAGTTTCGATTGGAACAAATTTGTTGTCATTGTCAAATGATTTTTTTTTTCAGGAGATACAGAAAAATACCCCTGATGAATACACAACATCTGGATCGGGTTGGAGATTCGATAAAATAACAGAAATTATGTTTCATACTAGGAAATATAATCCATTGCGAGGTAGCTCATATGTCGATCTGCCAACTAAAATTTAAAACTCAAAATGTTGTATCAATGTCATGAACAACAATAACACATGTTTTCAATGGGCGTTATTATCAGCTTTGTTTCCAGCTTCTGATCACTTCGATCGAGTTAGCAATTACATCAAACACGTCGGCGCGTTAAATTTCAGAGGAATAAAATTCCCAGTCTCTGATGCGCAAACAGATAAGTTGGAAAAGCAGAAGATCAACGAGTTATCTGGTAGCATTAACGTGTACGGGGTGGAAGATGATAGATCGAAAACGATTTATCCATGGAAAGTGTCTGATTTAGCTAATCAAAAAACAATAAATCTGTTGTTGTATCAGGGGCATTATGTGTGGATCAAAATTTTAATGGATTACTGCGCCTACAATACAACAAGCACAACGAAAAGAAACACTTCTGTTTCAAGTGTCCCCACGGATTAAGTCCCAGCTGGTATTAGATTGTCACCTAGAATATTGTTCTAATGTACAACGAATATCTATGCCAGGTAAAGATGAAAACATATTACAGTTCACGAATTACAGACACAGGATGAAAGTGCAGTTTAAAACATACTATGATTTCGAGTCAATTCTACTTCCTGTGCAATGAGCAGAAAATAACCCTGATAAATCCTCGACAAGGAAAGTACAAGAACATGTTCCTTGTGGGGTCGCATAAAAAATTGTATGTGCTGTTGATAAAAGTTTGTCAAAACCTGTTAAACTTTATCGCGGAGAGAATCACCCTCTGTGGTTGTTGAAAAATCTCATTAGCGGGGTTGATGCCATCGTGATGTTGCTCGGCAGGATAACGAAAAAATGAAACCGCTTACAATAAAACAAGAAACAGAATTTGCTTTGGCAAAAATATGTCATATTTGGGAGCAAGCATTTACGACTCAAGATGGAGTAAAAGATCACTTTCATATTACAAGTACGTATCGTGGTCCAGCTCATGACAAATGCAGTCTTAAATATACCGCACCACATTTCGTTCCTGTTGTCGCATATAATTTCCGTGGTTATGACTCTCATATTATCGTAGAAGCATTTGGCAACAAAGATATAATTAACCTCCTAAAAATCAATAAAAACAATAAAGTAAAATGCATTCCAAACAATACGGAAAAGTATATGTCTGTGTCAGCGATGACGACCATGCTTACGCTTGGCAAATTTGTAATGATTTCGACTGTAAGACATTTGGAGATTATCATGACCTGTATCTAATCACAGATGTGTTGTTGCTCGTGGATATATTTCAAAATTTCAGAGATGTCAGCGCTGATAACTACGGACTCAACCCAGCATGGTATTACTCAGCACCAGGAGGAAGTTCGGACGCATTACTCAAGCACAGTAAAATAAAATTAGAGTTGTTAACAGATCATGACATGTATTGTTTCATAGAACGTCGAATCAGAGGAGGAATAAGCGTCATAACAAAAAAATTGCCAGTTCCAACAACAAGTACATGAGCAACTATGATAAGACATTGCCGTCATTTTTCACAGTTTATTATTTCGCCAATAACCTCTATGATTATGCAATGTCTGAGCCGATGCCGTTTGGCGGATTTCATCGTATAAGTCCAGAGCAGTTTTTCAAAGAAACGGATAAAACTGTACCTGATAATATTGGTTATTTTGTTGAAGTTGATCTCGACTATCCTGTGAAACTACATGACGCACTTAACGATTATCCATTTTGTCAATGCTGATCGATTACAGTTTGTTATCAATGCAACAACGTAATTACTCATCTTGTTCTATCACTAGTGGTAAAAGAAAGACAAACTTAAAGTTGAATAAACCAGTTTATGTTGGTATGGCAGTACTTGAGATATCGAAATGGTTGATGTACCAGTTTCATTACAATTTTGTTAAGGTTAAGTGGCCTGATGCAGAGTTGCTATTTACAGATACTGACTCGTTGATGTACAAGATAGAATCTGATGATATTTACAAAGAATTTTATCAACACCGGGATCTGTTTTATCTTTCTGATTATCCAACAATAGGTGATATCACTGCGATGACAACAAAAAGTAATAGCAAAGTTTGAAGATGAAGTTTCTGTGAAAATTATAATGGAATTTATTGGATTACGTAGTAAAATGTATTGCTTAAATTTATCTGATAATAAAGTTAAAAAACGAGCCAAGGGAATAAAAAGAAATGTGGTCGGTAAAGTAATCGGATTTGATAATTTATAAGTCGACGTTAGATGGTTTTAGTGGTCATGTTGAAATGATGGCAATAAAATCAAATTGTCATAAAATTGAGACCGATGTTATAAAAAAATCTGGTCTTTGCAATTTCGATGATAAAAGATACTGCTCTGATGGTATTAATACATTTGCGTTGGGATATCAAATGTCTGATAGTGTTGATTTTAGCAATGTGGATTTTATTAGATTGGTTATTACAGTAAATCGCTGGCGATTTCATTTCAAAAATAAAGATTTTGTGTGAAATATGAAATATAATGGAAGATATTATGGTGGAAGATACCACGTTAAAGATGAAGAGAATACTCTTCCATGGTAAGCATATGACGATTATCCTTAACAACGAGAAGTATATCACAAACTTCAAAAATAGAAACAAGATAAAGTTGTCTCTTGTTTGTAATGATTATTCAGAATATTTTGATAAACTTTCTTTGATCACAAAAGAGGTCGTTAAAACTATTGACAATCTTTATAGTCCAATATCGCAAAACAAATACATAAAAATTACAGTTGATGATGGGCTACAAAAATGTTACGTTAATAAGACAATAGTTTCTCATGGAAACTGTATCAAAATGTTAGAACCTGATTCTCTTATCAGCGGTAAAATTAATATGTACTTGTTCTGTTATGACGATTAGAGTTCTATTACTGCAAAAGCTGAGACGTTAAAAATATCTCGAGAAATCTCTAGCAATTTTGTGTGAAATATCAAAAAATAGATGCAGTAAAATTGCTAGCAGTCTAGCAATTTTGTGTGAAATATATGAGCAGTCTTATAAAGGGAACGTTTCTGGATCAAACCTATTTTATTTGACGACGGCTACGAATTAATGGTAGGTCCTTAATAGGTAATCAATAATGAAATCGACGCTGTTGCCTCAACAAAGTTGTTTTCATTTTTGTTTATACTAACGGGGGGGGGGCATTGGAGGGGCGGGGAGGGGGGAGATATATATTGTCGTCAAGTTCAAAATAGGGTTTTCAGGTCAGACCACCGCTATTTATAACACTACTAGTGGCTGCTATACAAAGAGCAAGGAACGTTATCAAAGAAGTGATTAATGACGAAGCTGCGAAGTTCAAGGCAATATGGGATAAGGAGAAAAAGGAAAAAGAGAATGAGAGGAAACAAAGATTTCAAACGCATGAACGGGAACTGTATCAAGGTCCAAGAAAAGTTTAGGAAGATGGGTCATCCCGACTGGATCCCTAAAGAAGAAAGGAAGAAAGTGAAGTTCCTATGATCAATAATGAGATGGTAGAAAACATGGAGGTCAGGACGTAAAAGAAACTCAAACGGCCATTTTCAGGGCCACTTACATGCCTAGAAAAGATACTCTTTCACTATTCCCTTAGGTGTTTTTGTTTTGTGCATGTGTATCTTTGTTTGTTTATGTGTATATTGACAATTTAAACTTAAAACCCTTTACCATCATCCTTCCCGTTTGACCCTATATACCTTTTGGTCCCATAAACACTTTTGACCCTATAGAGTCTCTCCCATTTAAATTTCCACTTAAACACCCAAGAGTCTCTTTTGACCCCCCAAGTGGCCGCCGCATGTTAAACCTATGGAGAAATTTATCACAGGATTTCTCGTATGCATGTACTCCCAAATGCCAAGTTTGACTCTATTGTAACCCAATATGTTACTCACCCTCACCTTGTATCATAGAGGAGTTTAAGTTTAACTTTTTTTTTTTTAAAAAAAATATTAATTATTTCTATTTCACTTGATTAAGCAGACGTTTGTAAATGTTCGTTTTTCATCATCAGCTTTATTATTGGGTTGATTAAAGCACGTAACTGATTGCAAAACGTCGATTTTGTTATTCTACTAATTAATATTAAAATTAGTGTTCTATCGTTCCATCTTATAAATGAGCCTTTGATATTACTAGATGCCAAATGTATAAGTATGCATACATAACAATAGCAATGGTTATATTTATGGCATTTTGCGATGTTTATTGTTGTTCAAATTTAAGAAATAAATGATTATTGTGTATAATAAATATGTTATCGTTGTTTATATTTTAATGATAAAATAGGCTGTTTATTCAAGTATAGTTGCAAAAAGTTTGTAAAAGGTTTTCTCTTACTTTCATGATGAAGGTAGATACTAGGAATTATATTAAATCGTCCTCATAGATCAACACAAAAAAGACTGGTTGTCATCTATTTTATAATCCGTTACCTCCACAACCCATGTTCTCCCGCCCCCCCCCCCGGTTTATTTCGCTGTCTCTACCCTTTTTAGTACACCATCATGGTTTCTCATCTAACTGAACTTGGACTGTACTTCTTGCAATCCTAAAGTAATAACTTTATATGCCCCTCCACTTGACCTAGGTAATATTTACCATTTTTTGGAAATGCTCCATCATCTTAATGGAAAATTTCGTTTCTGGAACCTTCTAAGGACAGAATCAAGACTATCTATAACTCAAACAGAAGTAAACATATTAGATGTGTAGTATGTTGTTTACAAAATAAACGTCACCACTCAGAAAGACCATTAACTTGATTGTAGACAAAATTCATTTACAAAATACGAGTATACATAACTTACAATCGTTGAGAAAAGTCAACAAACAATACAAGAATATATATATATATATATATATATATATATATATATATATATATATATACTCTCTATATAACATATATATATATATATATATATATATATATATATATATATATATATATAACAGTATGACTTGAGTATAATTCTTTTTCCAAGAAAGTTTTGTTATATTTTTTCTGCAACATATATCTTCCGTTTACACAAAATGTCATCTGTTTGATCCTAAACTGGACCACTCATTACATGCGTAGTTAATTGCGGTCTCTTTAAGTTAATAAACAAGAGTTTAGGACATTGGAATGCATATAAATGAAAGAGTGTTAAACAGAACTAAAAGAAGACAACAAATCTTCCCTCGTCGTTTTGATCCAGTATCACTAACATAGATCTAGAAGATCCTTTAACAGGATAATTGTAGTAGACATTGTAAATGTTGTAACGCCGAGTATTGAGAACCTGTATATGCCGGTAACCTCAGCGGTAAGTTTGATGGATTTATTGACTAGCTCCCATAATGCTGATCCAGACGCTACTGTATATATTACAACATCGGTAATCTTTTTTTTAAGTCAGAGCTTAATGTCGATGATTATTGGGCTTCCAAAAAATTCATTAATGGTTCTATTTGTGTTTCTACGAAAATTTGTAAACGCGGTTATATGATTAGAATATTCAGATCTAAATGTGGTCATTCCTTCATTGATTGTCATTAACGAGGTCATCATCGGAATGTTGTTATTGTCGACGTTTGTCTTCGTTGCAGCGACATCGTTTGATTCTGGTTCTTCAAGACCAGTAATTTTATTATTAGCCATATTGAGAGAACCAGTCATTGCATCGCCAGTTTTGGCAACATATTTACTGATCTCAGTTCTGATCGTGGAGCAGCAGGCAGGGTGAACCCTACAACTTTTTTCCTGACCTTATTTTCATAAAAATAAAGGTTCCTACGGGGGCTGAAAAAAATAATGTCAATAACGCTAAGCCAAACCTTCATGAGGATATGAAAATCATTTTAGTTTTTATTGTATTTTAAGTCTTTATTTTTACTTCTACTAATAATAATAATAATGGGCTCCGCTAAACGCTCCGCCATTATTATTATTAGTAGTAGTAGTAGAAGTAAAAATAAAGGACAACTAAAACCACCTATGAAAAATAAGACATTTTTTGGGGAACAGATAGTTATTTTTGTTATTTTATTTCTGACTTTTTGTTTATATTTTTATAATGCGTTTAGTTTACTTACCGGGTCAATTAATTTTTGTTGTTTTTCACCCTGCCTGCTGCTATAAATTAAACTGAATCTGTTTTTGTAAAATAGCTACCTGCTAACTTATCTAATCCGTTCTCATACCATCGTTCATTTTCAAAGGTGATTTTATATTCAAGTTGTTTGTAAAATTCTGTTTTTAATTTTTCTAGAAGATTCCTGTATGCGACAATTTCTATCTCCATTATATTTATTCTGTTTGAGTTTAATTCGTTTGTGTTAAAATATTTGTATCTTTTTTTGTGTTACTCGTCGTGTTAATTAACCAAAGATTTTATCTAGGCCTATACGATATCTGGATCTTGGATCGTGCAGATTTATTGTCATATACCCAAATGGAATAGCCTGTGCTTGAGCAAAAAAGTTTTTGAACTTCATCATATCCATATCCCCTGAACACCAGGTGTAGTAAATATTTTTCAATGTATAATTATCTACTCCATTAAATACAACTAAAATATTGCAGTTGTCTCTGATCACGTTTGGAATTTGTGTATAACGCTGAGTGACGTATATAACGTCTGTATTCTTGTGTCTACCTCTGGAAAATATTCTAGCTGGATTTGTTTGTTTATCCAGCATTACATCATCATATACTACTAAATTATTAATAAATCCAACGAGGTCATCTGTTGACGGTGCTTCATCAATGTCGGTGATAAAATCGATAACATCATTATTGTCATCTTCTTCATTAATCGATTTCACTTTCTCATTAAAATCCTTGAGTACCTCGTAACAGTGTTGATCATCTACGGATGGTGCTACTAAATACAGTTTACTCCATCTCAACCACCTCATTATTAAATTTAGTAACAGTTGTGATTTACCTGATCCAGATGGACCTATTATAATCATCCTTATCGAATTTGGTAATGCTGGATGGTGCTTTACTGGTTCCTGTTTTCGTGTCGCCGAAAAGTCAATTGTATCCATATTATTAATAATATGAGTCTAATAATATGAGTCTACATTGTGTTCGATGTAGAGCATCTACACCTACTGCTGAATTAACTACAATAACGACGAAGAATAAACGACGTGCTCTGACAGGCAAATGTGTAAAATGTGGCTCGAAGAAATACAAATTTGTCAAAACAAAGACAGGTGGAGATATCGCCGCTTCATTAAGGAAATTACCAGGAGCTCCATGGGCTAAATACCCCGGTGAGAAACATCTTCCTGGATATAATTATTGTGGTCCTGGAACTCGACTTGGTATCCGACTTGATGATCAAGATCAACCAAGATCAGGAGAGTATCCAATAAATAAGATTGATCAAGCGTGTCATGTTCATGACGTTGCGCATAAAAGTAAAGATTTACAACAACGGCATCTCGCAGATGTAAAATTGATTCACGCGTTAAATTCTATACCCAATAAATCTGTTAGAGAAAAACTCGCTAGTTTTTTGATAAAATCTGCCATGAAAAGTAAAATAATGTTAGGTGCTGGTAATTAATAATACGATTAATTATAATGGAGTCTGTTTATTATAGCCCAAGAGGATATTGGAGAGGCAGATCAGCGATTACTAAATTATCTGAAGCAGCAAAAGTTTCACGTTCTGTTGCTGCAGCGTGGTTAGCACGACAGGCAATATGGCAAATTTATCTACCACCACCTAAAAAAATTCAGTACGCACATTTTGATGTCAGCATATCTAACTAATGAAGTTCATCAAGCAGATATTTTGTTTTCACCACACGATACCATTAAAATTAGCAGACGTCAATCACGCACGTACAAATACGCATTGACTGTCGTTGACATTGCAAGTAGATATAAAGAAGCGGAACCATTATCAACAAAGACAGCATCTGAAGTTGCATCTGCGTTTGAGCTAATTTATCAGCGTGGTGGTCTACGATGGCCACAGTTATTACAGGTTGATCCTGGTAAAGAATTTCTTGGTGCAGTATTATCGTTGATGAAGAAACATAACGTTAAAATCAGACGAGGACATAATGAAATTCATCGTAATCAGGCAATCGTTGAACGATTTAATCGAACACTTGCTGAGCGGTTATTTGGATATCAATATGCAAAGGAAATATCTACTAACTTTAAGTCGGGTGAGAGATCTCGTGAATGGGTTACAAGGTTACCAAGTGTGATAGCTGCGTTAAATAATGAAATTACTAGTTCAACTTCCATGAAACCTTCTAATGCGATTACAAAAAAATATATACAAATACAACGCCGTAAATCTTTCTCTCAACCAATTTTAGGTAATGTAACTGTAAGATATTTATATGAACCTGGTGAACTTGAAGGTGGTAAAAAAGAGCAACTGATCCTATCTGGAGCGTGACTACACATACAGTTTCTAGCGTGGTTAGATCCACTGGTAGACCTCCAATCTACAGACTAGATTCTACAGCTCCTCAACGTGGATTTGTACGTGAACAATTACAAGTAATTCCTAAAGACACACAATTACCACCACATACAATTACATAACCAGAACCTATACGTCGATTGCATTCAAGACAGGTTAGCATCACATTATTACATGTATGACCAAAATCATTATTAATTCTGTCTACGGTGAATTGTCTTGGATTATTATTCGAATATTGCCATAACATATTACAGTTACAGCTTGCACAATGATTATTCTGTCGTTGTTTTAGTGTTATAATAAATTCAGTATCAATATCAAGTCACGATTATTTTTTTTGTCACATTGCTTATAACCAGATAGTTTTTTTCTTATTACGTCATTGCTAACAGTTTGATTATTATTTTCTGTAAAATTCATAATAACCCTATGTAGTTGAGATATTCTTCTGACTTGAGAAACTGCGAGATAAACAAAATTTGACCATTCGATCCGATCATCTATAATCCAGATATTTGTATCAGAAATAGTTAACCCCTGTGACGAGTGAATCGTTATAGCGTATCCTAACGTCCACGGTGATTTATTCATACTCAGCGCATTCTCAACAACATTAATATCGACTAAAATAATATCATTCAAGATAAGATTCTGTATTCCACCACCAGGAATTTCAACATCAATATTCTGTCGTCGAGTATCTGCTGGGCGATAACATAATGGTACAGGTAGATCTGAAAACTTTTCTTTATGTAACGTAAATAATTTATCATGTAGTTCATCACGAACTATCTTTCTACTCGCGACTATTAAATCAGCTGGATTCCATAAAATCCAAAATTCATTCATAGAAGTCTTTGGAATTACTCCTCGCATTATCTCACATTGTACTCTGTCTGGCTGAAGTCTGATTAACCTTTTAAATTCCCTCAACGGTTCATCAATAGCTCTATGGTCATCATTTATTTCTTCATAATAATCTACGTTATTCTTCAGCCATTCATGCGGTGACTGTCCAATAAAGGGTGGTGGTTGACCATGATCACCACACATTATTACAGCGGTATTCTTTGTTAATAACCAATCAAGAAATGTTTTTAATATTTCTAACGGCACCGTGTCTACCTCGTCTCATATAATATACTTAGGTATATATTTTTCACCCATTCGTTCAGGAGTCCATGTGTCTCCACACCATCTAAAGAAACTATGATATGTACATGATTTTACTCCTCGCTCTTTTATTTCCCTGGCTAATTTATGTGTCGGTGTCAAAACAATTATATCTGAATTATTATTCATGAATAATTTAATCACACGCGTTGTTTTACCTGAACCACCGCATCCGTTAAGATAAACAGTTTTATGTCTAGCCACAGGATCATATACAGATGGTGATAATGACTTTGATACTTGATTATTATTTTTGTAATATATTTCCTTAATTTCAACGTCGGCAGATTCAGAATAACTAAGTATATTTTCTTGTTTTATTCTCCATGATCCCCATTCACCATTACCAAGTAGCGGTTTTAACAAATCTGTATATTTTTTGTTTATATAAAACGAATCCGTTGCTACTCTGACAGCATCACGAGGAAATCTATTTATCATAGACAGTAGATTTATAGAAACATATGCCAACATCGATGATCTTAAATGAGTAAATTGCGGTGAGTCACCATCAAGATAACTCACAATTGTACCTAGTTTGGTTCCGTCTGATAAATAAGCATTACTCCGATTTATAAATGTGTTGTTTTCCGTTGTATCAGCGATTATAAAATCGAGTTCAGCATCGTCCATAATCAATCTTGTACAGTGTCTTTTATGATCATATGCTCCTCCTTGAGTAAATTTACCAATTATCTTTCTACCAAGATCTTTTGCAAGTTTTTCATCATGCTCGTCCCTGCATTTACGGTCATCTTCATTAAGATCAGGAAATTCTTTCCTGGCATCATTGATATTAAATCTATTTGGTTCTGGTAACCAAACTTGCTTTTGTAACCTATACGATGTAATTGCTTCACTCACCTGTAAAGATATTAAAATTCCAACATCAAGCATATATCGTAATAGTACTATTGGAACCCAACATTTTTCTGAAAAATGTCTTCCAAACCAAGCATAAGTAATCGGATGGAGATTTTCTGCAAACTCAAATGATTCTACACACGCAAATCCGGTTAAGTCAAAATTTGGTAAGGGTCCGTTTATCGCAATTCTGGTCATCTCGTGTGATGGATGTCCAAATCTCTTAAAGTATTCAGAACATTCTCCGTAACCAAGAAAACTCCCAGGATAACATGCTACCATATCAACGGATATAACGTCATTATACTTATATTTAGTATTCCACAATCCTCCGTGTCCATATTCTACGCAGCTTTTATGGATATCTTCAAGAAATTCCGATCGTGTTGGTTTCCATAAATTTTTCTCCTGAGCAAAATGAGCCGCTACAGATGGAACTGTAAAACAATTATTTAATAATTGTCAAACTTTGACATCGTCAGAAGTATATTTCAGCGCAAGATGTTCCATTTCTACATTAAGAGATTCTATACGGTAAATATCACCATTAGGCCGTACAAACTGATCGTAATAATCATATTCTGAACTCTGAAATAACCAAACAGATACAGGGTCACTTTTACTGATATTTTTGATAAAATCAAATATATGATCATCATAAAATTTAACCGTTCTGTCTCGTGGAAATATTGTTACTGCTGAGGTCCACGCATGCGAATTATGATCAATAATATCTATCGGAGCTCCATTTTTATGTATTTCGGTTTATATAAAACATCTCCTGTTAACGTCTTTACTGTTATTGGAAATCTTAATTTCTTTTCTAGATCAGAAACATCTTTAATAGATGCTCCAGTATCTTTAACTGATTCTGCCCACGTATTTATTTTTTTACGTCGTAAATCTGTTAAACCATTACCACGTATCGCGTTTATGAAATGTTCTGTAACTCGTTCAGCTACACAGTTTATTCTTGACTCTGACAATCTCATCGGCTTGAGATCATTGACGACAGGTTTATTATTCAGCGGATATATTGCATATACAACCGCAGTAACTGGATATGCGCGTTCATAATACAATTTGTCAACACCGGTTAGTATTCCGGGTTTAGATTTATTACTCAAAAGAACAATATTATTTCCTGACTGTATGCGGACTGGATCACGCGTGTCACGAATAATCCAAGTATCTTCTTCTGTATTTACAATACATTTTATTAAAATAAAATATTTTTGATCATCAAGGTGATTAATAATTGCTTTTCCTCGTTTGTCATTCATTACATTAGTAACATTTCCGACTCTGAATGTTGACCATACATGAGCAGCACCACTATTACGAAATTCATTCTTGGCTTCACGGATACGTTCGGTTATATCCTCATCCGTTAATGCCAGATCTTGCATCAAAGTACTAAATTTATATTCTGATAGTCTGTCAAGATCAAATCTAGCTCTTTTAGGTTCAATTGCCGATAATTCGTTCATATAATTAAGACAAATATTTAAATTAAAATTTTAGTATATATATATATATAAAGCTTGAAACAAAGAACAAATGTGCTTGGCTCAAAATTGGATATACGTCTCCTTGTAATAAATCATGCGTGAACAAATACTGCGGAAATCATGCGCAAAGTATCAAAAATGGAAGTACAGGACCAATACCATGTATTCAATGCGGTGTTGGAGTAAGAGAAAAAACTCGGCTGTGTTTAAAATGCGGCGGAAAAAAATACAGGGAATTAAAACGATATTACGATAAGAAAACTTCAGGAGAATCTCCTATAAAATCAGCAGAAGATTATTTGGCCAGATTCTCTAAAAACGATTTAAACTAATAATATTATTATATAAAATGAATCAGACAAATAATGATATTGACAATGATTATATGATGAATCAAACAAATAATGATTTAAACAAATGTAATTTATATATAATGAATGAAACAAATAATGATTTAAACAAATGTAATTTATATATAATGAATCAAACAAATCAGACCCATGATGATGATATCGACAAAAACTTTATAAGAAAATTAAAAGAAGAAGCATTTCGTAATAAACACGAATTTGTTAAACATCCAGTATATACAAATTACGAAGCATCCCGAGATGGTGTAATCAGAAACTGCAGATTGAAAAAACCAGTCGGTAGTATTAATAAATTTGGTTATTTTAAATTCAATACCAGTGTAGATAAACACCATCTATCTCAAAAATTTATCTACGAGTGTTATTTTGGAGTCGTTAAAAATGGACTCGTAATTGATCACATTGATGGAGATCCCAAAAATAATCGGTTATCTAACCTGCAAGCTATTACACCTAGTCAGAATTCTGCACGTGGAAATACTGGAAAATATAAAGTATTTAAAAAGAGAGCTATTAAATCCGTAAATACAGAAACAGGCCAAGAAATAACTTTTCCATCAATATATGCGGCTGCTAGATATTTTAGCATACATCCACAATCAGTACAACACGTCGCAAATAAAACATACAAATCTGCATTTTCAATAAAATATAATCCGCCGATAATATTTGAATATATCTAACTCTGTCTTCCTGACTTAAAAAAACCTAACAAAAAAAACAGAATAAATAAATATTTTTTTTTTACTGTATAGTTCTGTTAATTATTCCTGACACTTTCACTTTGTGTCATTGACAGAATCAAACAACATAATCTTTCTTAACTGCATTATACGATTGTCCACAATCTTCTTTTTCTCGTATTCACGAGATAGTTCGGATCTGATATTTTCGATCGAACGTGCAAGAGGCGCAAATAGCTTTACCTGTTTGTCATTTACCATTGCCAAGGATTCTAACATAGACTGATAAATTGATTTTACGAATTTATAATTGGAAGGCAGTGTGTATTTATTGTCGATTTTTCGTTGTTTTAATATTTCATAATCGCATAATATTTTTTCAGAATCGAGATTATCAGAGAGATTTATTCCGTTATGTTTTAATTTTTTAATAGCAGAAATAATATCATTAATGTTTTCTTGGTTCATTATATATATAAATATTTCTTTAAAATAAAAATAATAATCAGTTTCTGAATAATTCTGAATCATATTATAAAAAATGTAGTCCCCATAACCATATGTGAACCCCTAGATTGCCAAACAACATTCTAGCAGGCTCAGATGGTCAGGGGACTGTTTTTTTGAGGACGGCACAAACACATAATTGTATGATTATGATTATATATACATATGATTATGAGTATGGTTATGATTATATTTTTTGCAGACGGCACAAACATAAACTTATCCTAAACTTATCCTAATGGACGGCACAAACACATAATTGTATCATTGTATGAATATGAATATATACAAATGGTGATAACGGGAGAATCTTGTCTACGTCCAACAGATTTTGTACACTCTCCCCCCCCCATACAAAACCCCGGGGGGTGCAAAAGTACACCCATCACAAGGGTGTATGATAGGAGAGTGTATTTTGTCTGTTGTGGATTTCGAGGAAATTCTCCGGGTTCCCCCAATTATAAATAGCATCCGTCGCCAAATGCAAGATAATATATCTTTAGCATTTTTGGAGACTCGAACACGCGAGAGTCTGCGCAACTTCGATCTACGTCCAATCGCCTTACCACTTCGGCCACCGCTCTTTTATCAATAATACAGTTAAATTTAAGTATATAAAATATTTGCGCTGTCTCACAGGACTTGTATTACTAATAGAATGTAGAACTGTAGCGTGAATTTATTTCAATTTTTCAAACATTCATAATCGCACATTACATTTTCTGTATGAGTTATCGTTCGTTAAGGTCAAAACACATGTGTTAGAGCTAAAAATAACTTTACGCACTCGTATAAACCGACGTGAATTTAAGGACGTGAATGTAAGGTTATCAGAGTCAAAAGGTGCATAAATATCCTTTTCTATTACAAATTACTGATTCACTAACAGCTAATTGCTTACAGAAAACAAATAAATCACTAAATAATTAACGAAAAACAATATATATTCGTTGTCTGTAAATCGAACGTAGTAGTAAGGGAATAATCGTTTAATTTACTCTGCAGAGAGAGAGAGAGAGAGAGAGCAGAGTTATCTCGCTTTATTACCTGTGCAATAAGAATTGAACCCGCCAAAACACATCTATCAAATTAACGTTATTTAAGAGAAAAATTGATCTTCTAATATATTTCGGAAAAAAATTAAATTTTACTTATTTTTCTGATTTATCGGGGGCAAAAACCCCAGCACATTTTATGTTTTTCTGTCAAATTTCTGATTTTTTGAGGGCAAAAACCCCAGGGGTAACAAATCTGTTTTTTAAAATGATTTTTCTGATTTTTGAGGGCAAAACCCCAGGAGTTTTAACAAAATCTGATAAATATTTTTTGCTAAATTGAATTTTGTCCACTTTTTTCATAAATTTACCCTATTTTTTCTGTTAAATTTCTGATTTTATTGAGGGCGAAAACCCCAGCACTTTTTATGTTTTTTTAATAATTTTATGAATTAGAGTACCTATTTACCCATCTGATTATTTTTTCCCCCGATTATGTACTCAGACGTTCTATGAGCGTATATACAAATTAATATTAAGTGATTCTCCTCTTAGATCCAAAATGTATCCTGTCTGGTCAGTAAGTTTGAAATTTATTTTCGACAATAATAGATTATGTACACGTAGATAAACTGGATTAATTGGCTCAGATACAATTAACCACCCAGGCGGCGCTTGAGGTGTAAATGTATGTAATATATATCCTTGTTGGGCCTGGTTAGACTTTGAAAGATCTACTTGATAGCTGTCATCAATTACGTCACATACTAGATTGACCGCGATTGTTGATGTTATATTAACAATACCAGGTGAGATATGGCGGCCTCCACCGTGTGGATCATTATTATATTTAAGAATGGTTGGTGTAGGTATTAATTTTTTTCCATGAATCACATATTCTTTTAAAGTGTTCATCAATAAGATCATTAACTGATTTCTTCATTTCATTATGATTATATCCTGGAATTGTAAATGTTGGCAGCTGTTCTTCTGTGATTCCATAATATTTGAGAAATACTGTTTGAAATAATTTTTTAATGTGTATACGCTGAACTGGATCGTCTTCATTAACCACATAGCCCATAATATAACTATCGTCACGTGATAGATTATTTAATATTTTTTCTCTGTCAATAAAAAACTGATTTACACTTTCTACGTCCGATATAACCATATTTAAATGTTTTATTGTCGTAATTATTTGATTTTTTAAATCATTATTGTAGAAAGTGTTTATGCTGGACAATAAATTTTTTAGGTCATTAAGTACACGTTCATACTCAGATTTGATAGGATTAAAAATGTCATTAATTTGTTTAACATTAATTGTTGCCAGATATACTCTTTTATTTTTTTTACTTACAGATATATCCAAAAAATATCGTGTGCTTGTATCTATATTTATATCAAGTATAACCCCACCAAGAAATCTCACCAACGTACCCCATGGGTATATACCACCTGTTCGATATTCTGGTAGTTTTATAAAAAATCCAAAATCTGTGACAAAATCAGATCGTTGTGGTTCTGGTGGACCTTTATAAACTGCTGCAACTTCAGGCCATCCTAATACTGATCTAATCGAACTTTGATAAATATCTACGGAATAATCAGGGGAATTTATTTCAATCACCGCCGATAATGTTGGTTCGTAAACAGTAATTGCCATTTTTGATTCTTTTCCCGTAATAGATTTAATTCTGCGTTGGAATTCATCATTAACCTGTTCTATTTGATAACTGCCCATTGGAATAGCAACTACTTGCCAATCAGGAGTTCCATCAGGCTTATTCTTATTGGCGAATACTAATGGATTATTTGGCTGTAGTCCACCAAATGGTTTTGATCTAATATTTGGCCAACTATAATAAACTCGCAATTGTGCTAATGCTATTTCTTTTGTAGGAATTGATGTTGGAAAATTGACACTAAATTCAGGATTGGTCGAACTTAACGATATCATAGTAGTTTTTGACGGAGTTGTATTAGTGACGATCTGCTGAAGTAACTCCCTGTCGGTCATTATTATTATCGTTGTTATTTAATTCGTTAAAATGATTAGCGATTACCTTAAACGCGTCATCATAGGTTTTCATCATCATTGCGAACTCCTCATCAGATATTTCACCATCACTAACATATGAAGAAATATACAAAGATAGTTTAGAACATGCCTCTGTCACCGTGTGTAATTTAATCATATAATCGTGCAATTTAGTATTTGTACAGGTATCTATCTTTTCAGGGATAATACCGAGAACACCAGCAATAGTCGTTGATGCTGAAACAATGATGGTTATAACAGCAGGTGCTGTCATCGTCAATGTTGATAATAATAATCCTGTTCCAGCAATAACAGCAGAAACCGAGTAAACAACTACGTCAATAACAACTATACGCTTTCGATATTTTTTTATTTTCGTGTTATAATAATCGATAAAATCTTTTAGTTTAGTCAGACGTTCACATACCTGATTGCATCTGTAACGTTGAACGTCGATGTAGGACTGAGGTCCTTGGTTTTGATCCATTATTATTTTATTAAGTGACTAATTGTGGTGTTTCAGCTACAAATTCCAAACACCACCAGTAAGACGTTGCGGTTATTGTTTGATCATCTGCTTGCAGTAAAAATATTTCTTCAGCATTTTTATTTAACACTATAGATACAACTCCAGAAAAAGCATCGGCTGAATGACGCCATGGAAATGTTGTAGTATAAATTTTAAATTTTGCAGAGCTGAAGATAGACAGTCTATACACACCAGTAACCTCTGCGGTATATTTGATAGTGTTATTTTGCTGTGACCATGTTGTTAATCCTGATGCTACTGTATATACGATATTTTTAATTTGTCCGTGTGGAATTTTAATCAGATTAGTTTTTTGAACAATATTAGGTATTCCACTAACAATATCATTGAGTTTCATGTTAACGTCGGCTAGTTTTATGTCAACGGTTGGTTGTTCCCCAAAAAAATCTTTAATGGTTTTGTTTATATTTCTACGAAATTTTAAGAACGTTTCTACATGTCTAGAAAAAGTAGCACTGAGTGTAGTCATTTTGTCATTGATTGTTTTTAGAGGAATTTCCTTATCATCGACGTATTTCTTCGTCGCAGCATCAAAATCTAATTCTGGTGTTCTGAGATTATTAATACCATTATTATTCATGTTGAGAAATGCTCGCATTATACCGCCGTTGGCTAATACGTACTTAGATTCTTGATCATCGACATATTTCTTTGTTGCAGCGTCTGTATCTGCGGTTGGGTTTCCAAGGTCTATAATTTTATTTTGATTCATAATAATGTAACCCGTGAACGAATCACCAGCTTTCTTAATATAATCGCTGACTGACGTACCGGAATCTTGTATTTTACCCTGATCAGTAAAATAACTATATTATTAACAACCGCATTAGGAACTCGTATGAGTACATCTGGCAGTTGTATATTACTAGTTTTTAATCGTCCTTCCTTATCCTGAAAAAAAACTACTTCATTCTGATCAACACTGGTTATGTTTAATAAATCGTCAATCTCATTTCTGAGTTGATCGAGAGTTGCCTATTTAGATAAATCAGCTTGCTGCTGAGCCTTACCACGAGAATATCTTCCGTAAATATCCACCATTATATTTACTAATGTTTGTTTAAATGTGACAACGTAGTATATTCATGCACTACTTTATGAGGTGGTTTTGTTGATTTTGATACAGCATCAAGTACGTTAAGTACTTCTCGACCACATATCGGTGGATCAGTTAATGTTTGTGTTGGTAGCGTTGAATACCATATTGGAATACTTTGATAGCCGCTAATATACTTTAAGAATTCTTTTGGTGGAGCTAGTCCATATGAATCAAAATAAATAATTCCACGTGGATCAATTGCATATCCAACCCAATGTGTGCCTGGTCCAGAGCTTTTATCGAGATTAATAATGCCGGTTTCAATATTGTTTGGGTTTTTTGGTAATTGATCCCTCATGAAAACTCCTCTAAAATTTTTTATTTTTAATTTTTTAGCAGCATCTAGTAAATCAAAATTGGACATAGGAGAGATTAGTAAACTGTCCCTGGTAATCTTAGGCCTTTTCCGTACCATGAATATGGGGTCCCTGGTAATCTGAGACCGCGACCGTATGCTGGGCCTGATAATCTTAGACGGCCCAGCTGTGGTACGTTTGGTGCTCTTAGACGTCTTCCGTGTTGTTTTTGTCGTGATCTTTTTTTTGAGCTTTCTGCGTATATGATTCCCTGACCCGTTGCTTTCTTTAATGCCATTCCAGCAGCGGTTCCAACAGCGCCTAATGCAGCTGCTTTTGGAACAGCTGGGGCTGCAGCGGTTATTAAAGCCGGTATAGCTGCAAGAAGTGGAAATATACCACCCGTCTTAGCGGTGTCTTTAATGGCACCCGCAGAAAGATTAAGTTTTATACCTTTATTTGAGTTTTTGGCTTCATTGAAATGCCTGAGCTGACGTTCTGTAAGAGATAATTTATTTGAACCGCTCATCTGTTCTTTCTTCAGCGATATTTTTATTCCACAGTCATTTTTTGATGCTGATTGTAGCTTTTTAATCTGACCAGGAGTCAGACTGACACTAACGTGATTATATGACATTATAATATTCATAGATGATCTAATAACATGTTTTCTACTGGAGCATCAGCAACTTTCATTCGTCCACCAACACCTTCCAGTATCATTGATTTATCGCTGAGTATAACAGCTATTGCTCTGTAATTAGGGATAAGTGGTGCTGGTGCTAGTGGTAGTGTCACACGAGCTCGAAAGTGTATATCAACTACTGACTGTCTGTATAAATCCAAATGTTCCAGCGAAAAGTAATAAATTGGATATAATGTTGTAAAATCCAGTTGTAATATTTGTAAACCAGTATCAACATTTTGATCACGTCCCATGAACGTCATCAGACCGTGATATGCACGTGCTACATGATTTTGTTCAAAATTCAGTAGTATATCTTCGGATGGTTCTTGATGTCCATTTATTCTAAAGGAAACCTCGGAAACACCAAGATTGTCGAATATCATAATACTACGCGTTTGATCATTTACTCGTGCAGCATCTTGAAATGCAATAAATATATGTCGTGGTGCAGAAACACCTTGCGGAGAAGCTATTTGCCATGTAAATAAACCATTAATATTACTCTGGATAGCATCTGTGGTCATTGTCTGCCATGACAACGCTGATTTACCACCTTGATTCATAAAAGAGAGTAGACGATCTTCTTCAGATATTGATAGAGTCATTACTGGCATCCACAATGAAAGTTTGGTTAATACTACTTTACCAGCATCACCAGCGGGTCGCCATATTGCATCATCGTCGGTTGCTTTTCGTACTAATACAAATGTATGCTTAGTTCCAAAAATGACTTTTCTGACATTTCTGCAAAATCCAAATATGTGTGACAATGGAATGGCACATGAAAATGCTCTTCTATTACCTCGTAACATTGCTCGACGTGATCTAAATCCTAAGTTAAAATCTGGATCTACATTAATAATCATACTTTGTACATCCGCATCGGCGTTTCTAGCAAAATTTCTTGGTCGTCCTATTTCATATTGTCGATACTCTGGAAAATTAGAAGTATCTTTTACAAACATCATAGATGGACCAGCTGATCTTGAATAATCGTCGCTGTATCTTGCAAGGCCAAGTATTGTCGTTGCAACGTCAACGTCCTTCTGAATTGATTCAATATTTTTACCATCAATCAT